>JALPCB010000063.1:0-93291 GCA_026538395.1 Cryptococcus sp. GC_Crypt_3
CACACTCATCATAGTCTCAGCCTCTGCTGATCACACCATCTAACGAAATATCAAGAGAATCCGTCATCACAGCTACTCCCTCTCGGATCCCACCAAGTCAACGTACGAGCAGGTCTCGTCGTGCTCATCATCCGCATACCGTCGCTCAGCGTGGAATCGTGAGTGCGCGTACATCCCTCACCCAGGATCCGACCCAGCTCACACGAGACTCGTTGTGCCATCCACAGCCCTGGGACCCGGACCAGTCGATCAGTCTCAAACGGTCTTCGCTATCACGCAATCCGCAATAAGGCCAAAGACTGCACTATCGAACAATCGAACTATCGAAGCCACAGCCGCAAGACCACGATGGGCGGCAACGCATTCCCCACGCCCGCCGCGCGTCTGTCCCAGGCGCAGTACCTCGCCATCCAAGCTCACCTTTTACCTCGACTCACATCTATGAAGTGCTTTCAAGGCCTTCGAGTGCCTCGACATCTGCGTGAGAAGGTCGATCATGGTGATCTGGACGTTTTGTGCGGTTGGTCCCACACCATCGTGTCAGGTGAAGAAGAGTGGATCCCAGCCGTTGTGTCTGCTTCTGCGGCTGCGTCTGCGGCTGATCCTATCGTCTCGTCCGACTCTACCGATACGAATCCCGGAACACTGGTTCTTGCGCAAGATCCGTATGCCAGCGCGGGACATATCCACATCATGGGCGGCAAGAAGCCAGTGGACCCCCAGCTCCTTGCGGAGCTCCGAGCCCTCTGCGCTCGGGTTATGGTCGTCACGGGAGCAACGGCGTGGCGACGTCGGGGCGAAGTGACGAGCTTCAAGCTTCCGACAGAAGTGCTGGGCGTTCCAGGTGATGGGGTGGGTGCGATAGGTCGCACATACATCTGGAAAACAGTACAGCTGACTGTGCATGTTGGATGAGCAGTTCTACCAGTTCGACTTGATCATGACACCGCCCGAAAGCCTAGAATGGGCAGCCTTCATCGCCTCTTACGGCGCCACGACGCTCATTGTTGGTCGAATGCTCGTTCAGATCTCCCGTACATTCGCTCTACATATGGACCACTTGGCCCTCCGCCATTCACCATACCTTGGTGTTTCCCCCATTCAGGTGCATTTGACATTGGACCCAGTCGCTTTCTGCGAGTGGTTCGGTCTCGATTGGGCGCAGTGGCAGGAGGAGAAGTTCGAGAGTGAAAAGGACTTCTGGCGCTGGTTGACGAACGTCTCCCGAGGCGGCCACCCGCTCTCGAGCTCAAACTCCGAAGAAGATACCAACAAGAAGGAAACAGCTCGTTCGGTGGTCGACTCTTGCGAGAAGAGCAGTACGACAGAGAGCGACAATGGTGTGGCAAGCTCAGAAACGCGTACTTCACGCTCGCTAGCTGCGCACGCGCTGATCCGCATAGTCAATCGAGATCGAGAGAAAGTCTGTTATGCGAATCTCAACAGCAAGAATGCGATTCGGGCCAGACCTGTGGGCCGGTTCTACCTGTGGTTGCAGAACGAGTCGGAGTGGGCGCAGTATCGCGTCGCGCCTGAGACTACCATCGAGACGGGCGCCTCTGCTCATAAGACGGACTCCGACTTGCCTGGCACTACGACCTGTACTGCCATCGGTCCAACGCTCGCTGCGAACGAATCCAGCCACAATGCGCTCAAGACTTCCGGTCTCCCCGCAACCTCTGCCTCCCCAGCTGGCAGGATCAATACGTCATCTCTCGATCCCTCTCGTCCAGAGCCCCTTGATTCGCGCGCTCAAGCTGCTCTCGAGTATTGGGGCGTCACGGAAGTGTATGCTCAGCAATTGGAAGAAAGGGAGGAGGAAGCGACGTATATCGCCGAAAGGCAGAAGGAGAGAGAACGCAGGAAGCTCGAGGCGACTCTAGCCTCGACCTCTGAACGGGGTAACGCGCCAACGGCAATCCCTACATCAACGAGCAAGCTGGACTGTGCTCATATGCTCCAGAAAGTGGGCGAGCAGATCGAGAATCTGGAATTGAACAAGGACAAGTAGAATGCGAAGGAGGTTTGGAGGGGAGCTGTACCATGGTGATATCTGAAAACATGGAGAAACGAGCCCTGGCGGTTTGTCGGGAGAGTTGACGATCTTTGATGGCTTTGACGACCTTACGAGAGTGATACAAGAACGACATCTGTACGCGACAGCTAGCCGATGTCAGACATACCGTCTGGCCACACCTTTATCATATACGTTGTATATATATGTTGTGCAAATTTATGAATAACAAAATAATATGTGTACAAACGTCCTTTGACAACACTACAAGTATCGCTCATTCGGTGCGGTCGTCGCTCCCTCATGCCAAGATCTAGACTGTAAGTTTTTGAACCAGTAATGATACACTGATGTCCCCCTTTTTGGTACGGCCCTATTGGTCTCACTAGCTTCAAGGCGACCAACATCGACATTTATACAGCTCTCAGTCGCACTGCTCTCCCGTCCGTCCTAAACACGACCACTCCTCTTGATCGGTACACTCTTGCGGCGAACGCGCTTACCCCTCCTTGCGCTCTCCGCTCACCGCCTGCCACCCCATTCCCATCCCACGCCATCGTTTGATGACTGTCTCGGTCTCGTAGCCGGTCTGTTCGCCAGAGGCGAGCCGCCCTCTATGCCTTCTAGCGCAGCACCAAAGCGCAATGCGATACTCCCAATTTGAGACGGTGTGCGTTGGGGCTGATGCTGAAGTTGTGGCCGTACTGAGGAGGATGTGGAGTGAGATTCGAGGTTTTGTGGGCTTTGATGGCTGGTATTGCCGCTTCCATCTTGTTGTCCTGGACGCTGATGCAGCTGACCAGATGCCGGAGCGCTCGTTCCCGAATTAGAGGTATTGATTGAAGAGGACGGAGTGGAATAGGAGTACTGCTGACTTTGGCCTGGAGGAACGGAGAAATCCGATTCGAGAGGCGAGAAGAAGGATGTATGGGGAATACCGTGAGCTGGGGTAGCGCGGTAGTCGCCTCCGTGAGCAGGGGTTCGAGGTTGAGGTTGAGCTCCAGGGTCAGAGGTAGATGGAGGTGATCTTGTCTGCGACTGAGTCTGGGCGTGAGGGTATGACGAGGATGAAGGGGGAGTAGCGTTGCGTGTGATTCGCGACGGGCCATCTGGCGGAGGCATGTCGTGCTTTGACCCAGAAGCAGACGCAGACGCAGACTCTGCAGGCTGCGCTTGCGGCAGCGAGTGAATCAGAGGTGAAGGCGAAGTAGATCGGCTCCGGAGGTACGATGTATAAGGATACCCATAATCAGCTGAAGGCGGATCATCATCCAAGTCCAAGTCCAAATCGATATCTCGATCTGGAGACCGAGGCGGGAGTATCATGTTTGTAGGCATTGATGCCGGTGGGTCTGGAAGAGATTGGAATGAGGGCGGTAAGGGGTGAGAGAGCGAGTGCGTCGTTATGGTCGTTGTGGTCGTATCTGGATCGCCGGATTGCGATGGATGCAATGGATCTGCTTGGAGCGGGAGTTCGTCTACGCAGATTGTCAGCCCTGGTTGTTCCACTCCGACTTGAACGATGGAAGGACAGACATCCCAGAGTACGACCAGATACTCTACTCACCTCCCATAACAAACTCCTCAGGAAGCAGCTCCTTGACCCCATCAGCCCTTCTGCGCACTTTACGTCCCCGATAATCGACCGCTCGCTCATACGCCATATGGTCCACCACGAAATGATGGTCCCATTCTTCGAACGTCGTGGATATATGAGAACAGTAGTCCCATCTGAGTTTGAGGTGTTTCGCATCAGTTCCATCCCACCTGGTTGGGCGGGAAAGGAGGAAAGGGATCGAGGAGGAAGGAGGAAGGAGGAAGGAAGAGGATGGGAGCTTACTTGCAGTACACCAGCGGCGAGGACGAGGGCCCTGGGGCGTCCATTGTGATTACGCTGAATAAGCTAGCTCAACGATGCAATTTCTAATGAGGTGGAGCGGGAATGACAAGGACGAGACTGCTGATGTTTGAGTAATGTTGAGGGATTGAACCATTCTGCCGAGTCAACCTTTGTTCCGTCGGACTGTGGGGTGGGGCACCAGTCGTCTAATCCCGTCGATGGTGGTGCAGACGTGAAGAAGTGAACGAATGCGTTGACTAGAATATATTTACCTCACCGTGCCCACCGTTGTCATGCGCCTGACCAACGTAGCCCAACATAGTACTGTGTGCAACGCGTCTGCCAGCTTATAGCAAGTCCTGCTGGAGCGGATGAACGTCTCAGCCAGCAAATGTTGCCTTCTTTGCAGTTCAGTCCCCGTACACCGGTGTCACTCTCGGTAAAGCATTTTACAAGTACACCGAACAGGTGGACCGCTCGCGAAATTCTCGTTGAGACCAGAACCTGCTCCTAAGCAGATTGCATCGCCGTATGTACTTCTGCTTCCGGCTAGTAGAACTCTGGTCACAGTCGTCGCTGTCCTTATGCTAGTCCAGCCGGCCGCCGTGCAAGGATTCTACGCGATTGACCCCGTTGTGGTCATGCCAGCGTCTGCAGCTTCTGATTGCCACCTGTCACCAAGGGGAGTACAATACGTACCACACAGTGACCACGAACTTTCCTGCGCGTCTTTGCATCACAGTCATGAGGGGTCCGCGGCGTGCATTCCGACATTTTGACACTACCGTGTAGCTCCTGGCCAATTACCCTGCTGGACCGCGTGCGGCTAAAGATGCAAACCTGTGAGCTATTCAATGCTTCGGCGTCGCTGAGGTGCCCGTACCTACCGGGCAATGCTTATGTGGCTGGCTTTCATACCGGTTTCAACAGCACCACGATTAGATGACGAGCAAAGTCGTGCCCGCCGAGAACCCGGAGTTGAAGATGGTATACTTCCACTCTCCAGCAAGCCGTGATACCCCGTCGCCGATATCTACGCGTTGACCGTATATTTTGATCCTTACTTTCTCGCTACTCAGTATCTGTATCAACCCTCTGGGCTTTGAACCTTTGCTGCGGCTTGTCACGGTGTATTCGTGACGCGAGGACCCGTCAATCACTGTGATCTTGCCTGACGTGTTGTTGCCTTCACTCCATGAGATCGAGATTGTGTTATTGTCCATCTCTACCGATGGCGTTTGGTGTGTCAATGCTGACTGATGCGACTACGATGTTGAATAACACAGATCAATCGAACACCGCTTGAGGTTACGCTAATTAACAGAACAGTCCTTCGAGCTTGGTATATACCGACAGCATCGATCTACGTCTATGCATAAGCATGAGTCATGTTTGCATCTCACCTGGCGCCTTCACGACGCTCTCTTGTTGCATGTGCATGTGCATGTAATATCAACGGGTGAGAGTGTGCCAAGCGTTGAAGTTTCTAGTGACTCACAGATGACGTCGCCGTTATTTACATTTCGACAACTCTGTAATCTCACCATCCATGTCAATCTTTTCTTAATCGCATTCATCGCTTCTCAATCACAACTCTATCGATAGGTCCCAGTGACTAGGAAGCTATAGCCCATCATAACACTCCTTTTCCGCCTCCCTCTAACCTGCTTGAGATCAGGCTACACAGTAAACAACAGTCGCGCGGTATTCCCTTCACTTCGACGCAATATGAGCAGCACCAATTTCGCCTCGATGGTGGAGAAATCCACCGATGAAACCGATAAGATCCTCGTCATTCGTCAAGTCACTCAAGACATAGTGACCTTCTCAGTCCCCTTTGTACGTATCAGCAATCTCTCATGCCTACGCAGAGTGCACTAATTGATGTTTATGATGATCACAACAGACTCGCGGCGGTGTCCTCCCGATCGGCGGTAGATCAACGGCTATCCGTATCCCCCGCTCGACCCGACCTACAGTCACCGAAACGGCGATCCAGCCCTCTCCTTCCTCGACGGGAGGCACCCCTCCAGCCGACGTCTTAGTCTACGTCTCCACCCCTCCTACGCCAGCGACCATCGAAGCGCTTGCTGAGCTTGGAGAGGTCAAATGGCTCGTCACGCCAGATGGGGAGCACACTATGCATATCGAGGCATTCACCAAGACTTATCCTAGTGCTCAGTGAGTCGCGCTTCTGTTGCCGCTACAATGCGTGAGAGGTACATCGTGCAGAACTGATCCTGGTCGTGCTATAGGGCTATCGGTGTCGCTCCCGCTGGCGACAAGAAGCCGAACATCAAGTGGGCGGGACTATTCGGAGGCGGCCACGCAGGAGAGGACCAGAAGTATGGCTTTGAGCCAGAGGTATGTGACCGCTGCACTGCCATCGGCCAATCTATACTCGACGACTAATGTCAACACCACACAGATCTCGCTTCACCAAGTCTCGGCACACGTGAACTTCGAGCTTGCGGCGATCCACCATCCTTCCGGAACTATGCTCGAGGCTGATCTCCTGTTCAACCTTCCTCCCACCGAGCAATACTCGCGAGCCGGCGGACTGCCGACACTATTCAAGTGGCTCGGTTCAGGCAAGGGCATGAGTCCAGGTGGAGCCGTGCACGATCTCATGGCGGGGGCAATCACCAAAGACAAGGCGTGCGTTACTGTTTATCATCTTTCTCTGAATCGTACAGGCTAGTATGTTACTGACCGCGAAGTCGATCGCAGCCTATTCAAGAAGGAGGTCCAACCTATCCTCGCTGCAAAGTGGGACCGGATCATCCCGTGCCATGGTGACGTGATTGAAACCGGCGGTCGAAACGATTGGGAGAAGGTCTGGAGCCGATTTGAGTGAGCGACAACGGACGTATGAAGCGATCACCTCCACAGTAGAGGGGTTTACCGATTAGCATGTAGCGTACGAAAGGGTTGATGGCATGTATAAGCTGAGCATAGAAGGAGTACTGATTCGGTCTTGTCAACAAGCTGACCTTGCTAAGGATCGTCCTGGATCACTGGCTTAGACAGTGACTGACCTCGCGTGGACAAGTAGGTGACCGACAGTAACATACAACCAACATATGATGACTTTACCAGAATTACCTCGCGCTCCTTGCTTTGCTGAAGCCCAGAACGATAACCAATATCCCCGTCGTCTTTGAAAAATCAGTGGCACACTAACAATTCGCAATACAAGGTTGTCGGAAATGGGGTTGCGCACAGACACACCACTAGATGGTGGACGTTCGTCCAGCACTTGGGTCTCTTGTACCTCTTTCCAATCTTTCTTATCTTGCTCTCTCGTCTTCTTCTTCACTCACTTGTATGACGAGCACTCGTTGGTCTTGCCCTCGTCATCCTCCTCCGCCTATATCTTGCAGCTTGTCCGCAGCCACGCATCGTCTCAGCCAGATGGCAACCTGACCGAAGCACCTAGTCTCCCTCCTTGTCATCCCTGACCCGTCGAGACACAAGACACTGTACCTGTACCTGTGGCTTGCCTCTTTCTCTCAATCTCACTACCTCATTTCAAGCAAGATGCCGCCGCAGCGCTCAACACGATACTCTGAACTCCCGGGGCGCTTCTACTCCCTCCGATCAACAATGGAGCGATCCCGTTCTTCCACCCCTTCGCCCTCAGGTGCACAGTCACAGTCAATAGCAGTAGTATCCAGACGTCGCGCGCGCGCTCGTGCTGCGACTAATGGATCCACTGACATGGCGCCGCCCGAACGAGGGTCTGCTAACAAGGCTGTCACCAAACGAAGGAAGCAGGCTGCGCGGATGCGAGCGCGGACGGAGAGTCAGACTCGCACGGGCCGGCAAGCCAGGCAAGACCTTCAGAAAAGGCATTCATCATCAAGCGGAAGTATCGCGCACAGAGCTGAATCGCCCGAAGTCATCCAGAACCAAGATATCAGGCGCTCCGCCCGTGTCAATCTCAAGAGAGCTGGCACGAGGATGGACGTGGAAGCCTCCGACGTGGATTTAGAGGGAGTCGCGAGCAAAGACGAGAGACGACTAACACAGCCACGAGTACAGAGGCAGAGGATCGAACTGGCCCGACTCGATACCACTTTAGCGTCGAGCTGCTATATCACGAAAGCAGATTTGGGTGACTCTCAAAAACACAAGCGAGGGCAGCTCTCACTATCCCCAACAGGCGCATCGGCGAGTTCGTCGCCGCTCTCTTCGGCTCCGCCATCACCGACCACACGAGGCCCAGCGCAACCCTTGCCGAAGCCACTGTCTCCGCCGTCCCCTATCGGATCATGCTCGTCGACGTTCTCTGATCCGCCATCGCCTATCGTGTCGCCAATTGTGAGCGAGTCCAGCAGATCACTCCCACATGACGATGGCGCTTTGGGTATGGAACAGGCTGTAACGGTCCTGAAGACTGTCTTGTCCGAGTACCAAACACGTCATCCTCCTTCGTCAGGTATAAACACAATGACAAATAACGAGACAGACGTCGAAGACGAGCAAATCAGGGAACAGGTCATCGTGTCCCCTCACGGACCCGCATTGGCAGCACCTCCCATTGCAACCGATGGCGAAGAATGTGCCTCGCGCATAAGCCAGGTGTTTGCCGACTCACATCAGCTAGATGTTAGACTTCAACACCCGTCCGAAGACACAGCTACAAGTGCCCCTGATATGGACGAGATTCCCCAGGTCAGCACACGCACCACGAAGCTATTCGAGCTGGAAAGCGCAGAAGCAGAAGTTGCGGCTGCTCCCACCGTCTCTCAAGCTGAATTTACTGGCGAGACACCGCTGACCGGCCGAATTCAAGAGCTTGAGTCCATACTCGCCAACCAAGTCAATGTTACGCCACAAGCGGAAGATACAGCAGATCGACCCGAAGAAAACAGCTACAGCGCTGCTGCTCTCCATGGCACATGCGGAGCTACTGAGGCGAATCGTTTTGGCGCGGGCCAGGACAAACTCAACGGGCTGGATGTTCTTGCCGAGTCTCAACACGGCTCACCGCACGTCCCGCGAGGTGACATCGCCGCCAGTGCAGGTGTGCCACTCGTCCGTAACGACGTCAGGCAGTCAAGTGCACCGAGTCTCATCGTGCTGCGCAAAGAAGAGGACGGCGCGCATAATCATGAAACTCAGACGGTCCAGGCTCCTCGCGAATTTCAATCTCGTCCTTCTGCTGCTAACGAGCTGCTAGGCAAATCTACTACTACTCTGCCTCCGCCGATACCCTCAACCACGATCATGCAAATAAGGAATAGAGCGGCAAACATCCTCTCGCCGAGCAGAACGACGAGAGGTAGCGACAGCGCCGAGCGTCAAACATCGGCAGACGACAACGATGGGGAAAAGAAAGATACTCACTTGCCGGCAACGCGGGGAACGCCGTTGAAGCCATGGAAGCAGACAAGAGCGATAACCGCCCCGTCCGTCTTTAAAGTGCCCGCTCTGCCAGCCCGGTTGCTCGAAGCTCTGAAAGACGACACTATAGCACCGGCGACAGCAGCTACAGGAGCTCTCTCCTCCTTTCCCCACTGCAACCAGGGGGCAGAGCGTACTCCGGTGCAAAGTGGCTTTGCTGACTACGGCGAACGCAAGACGAAGCGACGAAGAAGATCAGCTGCTTCAAGGGTTGAGCCGGCCAAGAGACCCAGGCCGACTTTTGTCAGAGCTCCCACTGTCAAGTTTACGACGGCAGGAGTTATACTCGAGGTGCCAAGTTTACTGCCAGTACCCAGCAACGTCATTCACGCCGCTCAAAACGAAAGCGGTGATCAAGAAGAGGCTAGTATCGCTCGCGGCTCCGATCTCAACGTTAGTGGGATCACGAGTGGTGCACTCATCCGTCATGTTACAACGGAGAAGGTGAGTACTGCATAGAGGTTATGCCCAAGATATCGATCAACTGCGTGTGGCCATTGAGCCTGGCGAAGCTGACCATTTTTGCTTCGTAAACATGACAGCACACTGATATTATCGACCTCACTGATTCTCCAACCCGGCACGACCTCGCCCGTCGTTCTCCTTTGGACAATGCTAGTCCATCTCCTCCATCTCCTGATATTCCACAAACGGCGAGTTGGAGCCTGCAATTGATCGTCTGGGCCGCACGTTGGCTCGACGCTGTTGACACTTGGGCAAAGGCAGACCCCTTGCCTCTTACTTCAGTGAGCGAATTACGACGCGATCCGAGCCTTTAGATTTCAGATGTTCTGATCAACTGATTATTCTTGTTACTGCAGCTCCAGTTCCCCACTTCGTACCTACGAACGCGTATCAGCCTCAGTCCCGATAGCGCCTCTTCAGCAACGGTCACGCTCGCCTCGTGATCCCTTTGATTAAGACAAAGTTCAGCCCGTCGCTCGTTCATCTCTCGACGGGAAACGCAGCCCTCACTGCAGATCTCAGAGTCGCACTTTCGATTGCATTTCGCAGTCATTCACTGTTATCTTTAGCCTTGTGCTGACTCACATATCTTCATAGCGAGAAACCCAAATAGCATGACAACTCTACAATTTTGATGGACTCTCATTATGATGTGTTGATAAATGGCTTTATAAACCCTTTCGAGTGTTCCTTCAGGACTTGCGGCACTTTAAGCGGTAGACATCTCTCTTCTCCGCGGACTAGGCCCAGCGACATCCACCTCAGATCTTGGGTTGACGGATAATACGCTCGTCCCACCCCTTCCTGATGCACTACCACTACCACTAGCCCGCGGCGTCCCTTCGCCATGAAGTCCCACTTCCAAATTTCTCTCCGCAGCTCTAGAGGCAGCTTTCGCTTTTCTCGCTGATGTAGTAGAAGAATGACCTTCCGCTCGGGGAGTCACGGGTCCGCCTGGACTTTGCGCTTGTGCTGCTGCAGCTGCAGCTGCAGATGTTGATGCGGAGACAGAGAGGTTATCTGAAGAAGCGATTGAGTGGAGGTCGGACGACCTGTCATCTGCTGACGTTTCTGATGCGGAATCTTCACTTGCTAAAAGATCATCGAAACCGATGTCAGCTGCGATATTGTTTTAGCAGAAGACTCGCACGACTCACTCGGATCAAGCGACCTTCCAGCCAGACCGAGCATGGCGTCTACACCCTGAGCTTGATACAGCAGACTATTCCTCTTTCTCTTCACAGCCTCATCCATTCCGTCCCCCGTTGGCACAGACAACGCCGACGCGGGTTCGGCCCCTCCTTCCGCTGAGGGCTCACCGGATACTCCATCGGCGTCGTCATCGAAAATGGCTCCGAAATGACTGACGAGTTCGGAGAAGATCCCTGCTGGTATACCGAGAGTGGGGGAGAAGACGATGCCGATATTGCGGAGGGTCATCTTGTTCGTCGCGCTATTACTGACTATAAGAATCAGGTGAGCGGTAAGAGCTCGGAGGAGGGCGTAGTTGGGAGGGGGAAGCTCTGATACGAGTCGGGATAGCTCTGATACTCTTGCTGTCGAGTCTATCAAGTCTGGAAGTGAGTCAGCATCTGCCAACCCGATACTACAATGGTGCGACTTACCCATGACCGCCAGGAATCGCGTGTGCAACTCCCGGGTCAACAGACTTGTCGGCAACTCTCTCAAGAACGTCTTGAGAAGCCCGGCTATCGCGTGCGGGTCCCAGAACTCATCTACAGCAAGTAGATTGACGTCTCCCTCCGAATCAAAGCGGTCTTTCAACCCCTTGATCACTGCCGAGCTGCCGCTTAATCTGTAAATACCTTCCTCGTCCTCTGCCTTCTTGGCCTCGAGGTATTCGACACAACGGAAGACGATTGCCGGCAGACTGGCGACCGACGCGATAGCGATGGAGTCTGTAAGCACGACGCCGAAGACTGGTCGCGAGACCTTCTCTGGTGTTTTTCCGAAACCCCAGAAGCCGCGACTCTTTGCCTTTCGATCTCGATCCTTGTCCGCGTTATATCCAGGCGGAGCCGATAGTCCTTGGCTTGACAAGCTTGTTAGATAGGCTGGAGTATACGCTGGCTTTCCTGGCATCATGCTTTGTCGTTTGTTGGCACGGGGATCTGGCTCTGGATTTGTCGGTGGAGAGCTGGACAGGATGTCGGACGAAGGGCTGGTAATCATGGTGAGTGGGTTGGAGACATATGATGCGCCGTAGGCTAGTGAAGGTGGCTGCTGAGACTTTGAGGCTTGCGGCGCTGATTGCAGACTTTCGTGCGACGGCATTTGAGTGGGTGTTAGTGGTGCGGCCGAGGACTGTGTTGACAGAGAGGGGTTTGACGCTTGCGACGATGTTGACTGGCTGCTCTGCATCGCTCGTTGTGACTCCATGGAATTGATCAAGCTTGGGGAAGGAGCACCGCCGAATTTAGCCTTATTAGCCATGGTCGACATCGGTTGAGCTGCCGTGACGACAACACCCATATTCGGTACGTCTTTGCTTTGTTTCCGCGACATGCTGCGTTTGCGGTTGAGGCCAGATGGTGAACTCGTAGGCACAGGTGCAGGCACAGGCGCAGGCGCAGGCTCAGGGTCGACGTGCCGCACCAGCATCTCGATCCAGCTATCTCTCTCAGCGTCACTTTCAGCACAGAGTACGTGGCGGTTGGTAGTGCCCTTTCTGGCCGCCTCAATGATGAGGAAAGCGTGACGGAGATCACGGTCGTCGGCGGATTCGGCTGGGCGGTTCTGTCGACCAATTTGGGCGTTGGTGATCGTAATGGAGCCGAGGTGATTGCCGCCGCGCTGAGACAAGGTGAGCATGTTCACATGTGCAGCTACCGAGTGCACTCACCGATTCATAGTACTCCATCACAGGGCCGTCTAGCACGAAGAAGCGTGTCTTCCACCCACCAAAGTTCTTTCCTTTTTTGGTAAGATACCCCTCCTTCTTTGCGCTTTGCATCTTGGCTTGTACAGGGTCGGTGCTGAGGAACGTGCAGAGATCCGACTTGTCACTGATTGGGGCGATCAACAGAGATTGCAGGTAAGCCTCCAGTGCCGACTTTCTCTGGTCGATTTTGCTCGGAGCGAAATCCTTCCACGCCCTGCCCTCCGGAAGGGGTGCAACCATCCGCTTCCATTCCTTACTATTCTTACCAGATCTTGATTTGATTCGTGTATCAAGATCGAGAAACGCGCTGAAGAGCTTGGCGACATTCCACGTGATAGGTGCAGAGTTGGGTGGGCGGATACTGATTGCAACAATGAAACAGAGAACGTCCCGACCGGTCTGGTTCGGAAAGACGGTACTGGTGGGGATGGTAATGCGAGAATGAGGTAAGAGCGCCGGAGACATGCCAGGAAGCGAGCCGCTTGAAGCTGCACTGCTGAGGGATTGCTGTCTTTGTCGCTCTTGTTGAGGCTCGAGTGACGCACGAGGCGTTGCAGTTCTCTGTGACGGACGAGATGAGGTTGAATCGAGAGATTGACGGATGGGCTCATCAACGAGAGTTGAAGCAGCGGTCCCGGTCAAAGAATGCGCAGGTGACTGTGTCAGCACTCGGTCTGGAGGGGGCGATTTGATGCTTGATTCGTGAGGCGGTCTCTCAGGGATCTGTGAGAGGGGCATGGCTTCCTGGCGATTAGGAATAGGTGTAGCTGTGCTCGCGGCGAGAGCTCTGGAAGACGGCGGAGGGATAACGCCAATTTCTTCGCGCCCGCTGATGCTGGGACTAGCAGAGTACTGGGAAGCGGGACTGAGAGTATTGTAGCTCAAGCTCGGGTGCATCGGCGGAATGTTGTGCGTTGCGTCTTGCGGTGATTCGGCCAGAGTCATGAACGACGTAACCTCAGGAGGAAAGGACATCTTGCTCTCCCGACGTGCTTTGCGATCAGCCATTGGCGACGGAAGGAGGGCTGTTGAGTCCTGCTGCTTCAACCCCGGCGAGCTCGGCGCAGATGCGTTGCTGAAAGCCGTTGATTTGGGAGATTGCCTGCCAACGGAATCCTCGCGATCCGAATTATGTCGTCGGATTTGAGGGTGTTCAGGCTTCAGACCCAAGCCTACAGCGCTGGAGCTATTGGGTATGCGCTTGCCATTTGCGACAGGGTCTAGACCGGCGGATGCCAAGCGACTGTTCGCACGCTCTCTGTCCGCTCTTAATCGTTCGTTGTCGGACGCAAAGTGCGCACATTGGCCCCGTTGCTTCTCAATCAGCTTCCACAATTGAGTGTTTTGCGCTTGCTACAAGTTATATCAGCACGGTTCCCCCGATAGTCATAGCGACTTACGAGACTATTCCGCTCTGCAAGGATTGCCTCGAGTGCTCGTCGAACGTCTCCTCCATTCGACTTTATGACATTCTCGATGTCGAGTACACTGGCTGATGCTCCTCGCGGACTGGACCGAGGACTGGTGGGATGTTGCAGTTGCTGTGGCGAGCTGGTCGGGGACGCTTGACTTCGGGCGTTGCTCTTGGGCGTAGAGTGAGGGACGGCCACTGGCGGATTGAGATGAGGCGGAAGCGGAGAAGCGGAAGATGACGACATTATGTGTGATGTATCCGTTGTGTTCTGAAGAATGGCCATGGTGCACGTCAGCGGAGACTCTTTGTTGTTTATTTCATAAACGCACCAGCGCCTCATTTCTTCCCGACAGCTATGACTTCTACAGATCCGAATGGGCGAGTGCTCGAGGCGGAACAGTATCACTGACCCAATGGCTCAACGGTACTTGGCCAAAGGACGCTCAAACTGGGGGCAACACGTTGAAAGCAGAGGCTATATTGATGAACCCGGGCGTGGACTGCTTGAAAAGGGCTACATAGAGTTGTCATGCGATGGTAAGCACTAGGAATCATGCTTGGTCAGGACTGCAGTGCCCCAGCCTCGAAAGAGATGCGAAGACCAGATCCCGCTATCGCTTCAGGATTGGGACAAAGGAAAGATATGGGACTTACCGTCGTGGGGTAGTGCGCCTGATAGAAACGCGCGCAGAGCTACCTGACTCGATATGGAGTCAACGGCAACGATATTCTAGACGCTATCGATACTGCCCGAGGTAGTGATAAGACGGTGCAGATGTATGAAAGCTGTCCATCAGACTATATCATGATACACAGCCAAGCGGTGGTGAGCAGTGACAAACAAACAGTCTCAATCGACGCGCCGTGCTCAATAACAGTCACGTGGCAGTCGACTAAATCAAACAAGATATTATGCTGGTGAATCGATGGCAGAGTAGCTACCTCGTGCAAGACTATGCATGTATGTCATGTGCAATGCTCTGCTGGAATTTGTCCCTGTCCCCTGTTCTCTCTACCACTTTGCTACTCCTCTGCTTGTGACTCTAGCACATGATCAGCGACGTCGTCCATCTCGTCCGCGTGATCCGACAGACACGCCAGAGGTTCCTGATTATCTTGCGAAACATCTTGTATCCTTACAACAACCGCATGTACTGATGATCCAGGACCCAGGGGGAAATCAAGTTGCGATCGCGGGAAATGGAAAGTGTGGATACGAGGTTCAGGTCCCAGGTCTGGCTCGGGAAGGTGAAATGCTGGGATGAGCCATGTCCAGCCTAGAGGCATAGAGGCTAATTGGAACTTTAGGCGGAGTTCGCGATCTCGGTCGAGGATGAGCGAGGTCGTATCTGGGACGAGATGGTGTACCACGTAATCCTGCAGATTTCCGTTAGTGTCAACTACCTGAAAAGGTGAAATCCGACTCGCACCTTGTGGTCCGAGGGCAAGATTGCTCGAGTGTCCTCGTCGACTTCAGCTGCCACGAGTTTCCCGCACCTCCTGAACATCTTCTCAGTATCATATTGACCGTCACCACCCACGCCTCCCCATGTGATCTCGCTCCTCAGGCCCTCGCCAGCTCCGCCCCTCTTTGTAAGCTCCTCGACATAACCGTCGTCGTATCTCGCAACAGTCGCATAGGCTTTACCCTGACCATTGGTACCCCCTCCAACGACTAGAGGGACGAAAGGTTTCTGCCATGTGTGGGGATGCTTGAGGAGGTATGTCACTGACACAAGTCGAATGCGCGATGATGTGGGCGAAGTGTATGACGGCGGCGCGCGATTCGAGAGTACGAGATTGATATATCGACACCATCGCCGTTCTGAAGCTTGTCAGGTCCGACACTGATAATTAATGACTCACGACTCGGTATAGATACCCCGCGACCACTACTGGTAGGCTTCATGCGCCTGCTCGAGTGGAATTTCATCACCGAATCGACTTTGCCGTCCGCTCGATCTTCCTGTCCTGTGGTACCAGGATCCGCTTCATCTCCGATAGCTATTGGCACATACTTGGCACTTAATGACTTGATTTGATGGTTCGAAGAAGCTTGTAGAGGCAGGGCATCGAAAGACGATCGAGGAGTTGATGCCGCGTCGACGAGTATACGCTCAGACCTTGCTGGTGTCGCAGTCCCCTCTCGCTGCGCTGGATCTACCGCTTCAACTTCCGGGCGACCGGTGGTATCCTCACTCTCGTCTGCGTCTCCCTGCGAGGGCCGTGGGGAAGACGATGATGTGCGCGTAGTGCGAGACTGGTCTAATTGAGGAGCTGGCGGAAGTCGGTCCAGAGAAAGGAGATACGAGCATAACAAAGTGCCTGATCGACCCTATCGGCATGCAATATCAGCATGCGGCCTCAGCCTGGCCTACGAGGCAAGGGTAAAAGAACGCACTTTGCCGGCTTTACAATGTATGATAGCGATCCTCTCCTCGTCTCCCCCCAGCCACGCAGTCATCTCCCTCACGGCTAGAGGAAGCAATGGTAGAGGCGGCGGATGATGGTCTGGAAAGGGGTATCGCGAGACGCGATTGTGCATCGTTTCGGGCGTGTAGGCGTTCTCGTACAGCGGGCATCTAATATGACGATGCACGATCAGTAAGCGGGATGTGCACATTGAGAGGTGTGTAGTAAGGGATTACTTGCAAGTTCCAGATCCACCACTTGTCGCCATGCCGAGCCTCGAGGAAGCGTAACACGTCTCGCCGTTTGTTCCTATACAGCGCCGCAGCGCCCGTCGCGGGGTATCCCATACTTGGTTCATATTTACAGATCAGCTTCTGCGGTGGCACAGCGCGCAGGAGAATAGGAGGCAGTATGGCTCACATTATGATCCGGTCCGTCACTACCTGGGCAAATCAGCTGCATTTCCGAGCAATACGCATGGAGAAGAGCTAGCTCACCATAGACCAGATCGAGATCTACTGCTGTTTCATGGTCCACGTACCGCGCTTTCCCGCCCGACACGAGCCGGCGGACATGATTGAGGGACATCGCCTTCGCTTGAAGTGTCTCGGAAAGCAGCAATGCAGGTGTCTGCTTTATGTTGCGAATAAGCACAATCAAGTACCAGAGCGAGGAGTTGCGTGAGGTTCGCAGATCCGATGACGTCAATAGATGATCTGCACGGATGATAATGCGGCGAGGTCACGAATTGTCGCGAAGATTGCGGGTTCTCACATGATCATGAGGCGGCCCGAATGCAGGCCATCGCAGTACATTTGCGGTGCGCCGACGACGCAGCGGCGTAGCTTGTACGCACATAACGCATCGTGGACAGGAGGTTGTGGCTCAAAGAGAAAAGGCCGAGACTCGACTTTCGAACGGCAACCTCAACCTACTCATCAATGCATATCACAACAAAAGAATCTCACCTAAAGCTCACTGCCTCTGAGGTCATCACAAGCAGCAGCGGAGACACGGTGCCGACGTGAACGACGTGAACGACGCACAAGACGGAGGTCAATGCGTTCTCATACAGTGAATGCGTGTATATATTGCAACAAAAGAGACGCTTAGCTGCGCCTATGCTGCAACAGCAGTAAAATGGGGGGTCCGATTAGTGCAGTGGTTAGCATATCTCTTTCCGGTTTTTACGGAGGGCGGAGAAGGTCCGGGGTTCGAACCCTCGATCGGACTTTTTTACCCGTGTGTGTGTGTGTGTGTGTGTGTGGATTTGATGGACAGCGAAGTGATGGGAACGGCGCAATTCCACAGCAGCGCCGAGGCGGTAGAGTTCGACTCCGTCTCGTTGTCCAGTGCGCAGTCTGCAGGCGTCATGCCTTCAAGGCAGAATAGAAGCAGAGCTGTCTGCAGAGCAAAATGATGGGAACGGCGCCTCACCCCAGCAACGGCGGCAACGACTCGGTTTGATGGCTCAGCAATCGATCAAAGTCCAGGCTTGTCATCGCCCTCAGGCGTAAGAACACGGTCCTTTTGGTAGTCAGATCTGCGCGGCAAACGAGAGGGGCCGTCTCTGGGCTCAACGGTGCTCTCTGGCGCTCTTGGTGAAGGCGTGACGTGGCATTTCTGTTTCTGCCCAAAAGTCGCTACTACTTTGTGAGCGTATAACATCTGTGCCAAGCATATCAGATGCTTGAAACTTTGCAGCAAATATGCGAAGGGTCTTCCTAGTCTACTATGCTCGTTCGAGGGATGCTAAGGCGTTCTGTGCAGAGATACAGCCCGCTGAACTCGAGTGGAATTGGAATGAGTGGTGGCAGAACGACGAGACTCGGCAGCCACGCAGGCCAGAAGCCAAAAGCCAAACGACATGTAAGCGCGCAAATGGGTCAGTCTGTTCAACATACGTAATCACTAGAATGAGACTGGTCCTGGTGTTAGACAGCTTGCCGATACAATCGACACCAGGCATAAACAAGCGTAGCAGCGCAGCGTGTGCTCCAGATTTCAGTTATCCTGCACACCTGAATGGCTCCAGCTTATATTTCATGCGGCTTCTGATTGATGTAAGGGTATCCAGCTCATCAACAGTATCATTCATAATTGCTTCACGTGCTTTTCCGCAAAGATCCACCGATCACTCCCGCAGACCAATGATCACTATGACTGCATCGCTAAGCAGCTCGATCTACTCGTCAAGCTCGAAATCATACGCGAGGATACCTACAGCGTCCGTCAGAGATCAGCAGACGACCTGAGAATTACACCTTGCATTCTGAGAGAGAGAGAGAGAGAGAGAGAGAGAGAGAGAGAGAGAGAGAAAGACGGGAGACTCACCCTCGGTATTGGGCTGCACGTTCTCCTTGACCACTTTAACGTGCGCTTCCGAGACAGCGTACGCGTCGAGCGCCTGGCGCGAGGAGAAGACCGAGTACAGGCCTGTGCGCAGCTGGTCAGCCTTGTTGTGTACTGGGTATACTAGGTGCAGCGGGACATACCATAATCATAGCCTTGTGCGCGCTCGCTCTTGAGGGGCGGGCCGAGGCTCATCTGCCGTCCGTAGCGTGTCGTGCAGGGTGCAGCGTGCAATGCGTCATTAGCAGAGATAGGTGTTGGGTGCGGGGTAGAGCGAAGAACATTGTCGTGTCAGCACACCGTATACCGTAAATAGCGGCACTGAACGTATACGATCGACGCACCACTTCAGCCCCAGGGACACCCTTCAGCGCATTAATAGCCTCTTTGGCAGCAGCGAAAACGTCTCCGCCGGTGGACGACGCTCCACTGGGACGCTTGAGCTTCCACAGGACGATATGTACGATTTCTGTCCCGCGTCACAATTTCACCGTAAGTCATCTCATTGAGGGCAGTGCAGCGAGCAGGATCGTAGATTGTGGGAGAGGTGGGATACGCCGTACTCACTGCCCATTTTGTTCTCTCTTTTCACTGTTTAGGATGATAGTGGTGATGATGAGGTATAACCAAGATATAGATGCAATCCAGCTTATAGAGTAAGGGCGAATGACAGCCGGATGGTCACCGCATAATGGAGTCGATATTGCGGGGAATCACCTCATACTATACCATCTATTCCCGGATACCGTGTCGGATATTCGGCACTTCTACCCGACGTTGTCATCCATACCTCAACGGTTGTACTGACCATTCAAGTCGCTGTTGCTATAAATCGAGACGATGCCTACGATGCCCGCTTGAACACTAGATCCGCTTCTGCACTACATGATGCATCTCATAGATGGCAGCTATCCAAAATGCTTATCCACTCCCGTTGACATGCGCATGTTCACAATGCAACACCTCTGACGGACCCGTACACCGCTCACGCAGCAGCCATCACTGTCCCAGCGCCAATCATGAAATCACTGGCCTCCCCCGCTTCCGGCTCCGGCTCCGGCTCCGACTTCATGTCCATCTCCTCGTCTGATTCCTCCAGATCGCCAGTGTTGAATATGAAACCTCGCTCTGAAACCTCAATCTCCATTTCTGACAACCACGGTCGGAGTCGAGCATCCTGCTCCCATCTGAACACTGTGACGGGACATAAGATACCTTTCGAGCCCGATATCCGCCCCGCCAATCCATCCGGGAGGAAATGCACGTCGGAGCTCGGGCGATCTTCAAAGATGATGTCCTCGGCCCGCATCACTTCGTTCAGCTTCCGATCAACGGGGCCAGGTCGGATGACGGGCGGGGATTGTTGTTGTGATTGTACTGGCTTGTAAAGCGTGAGTCGAGGTTCCGAGCGAGTACTGTTCTCATGAAGGTGAAGTATGTAACTGATCATTCAAAGGTGAGCCCAGATATCTCGCCATCCAGTAGATTGTGGTGTTAAGCTCAACTCACCTATCAGCCCCATTCACAAAATGAAGGTCATGAGTCCACAGCGTCCTAGCCGCCTTCTCTTCGATATCGTAGGGGTCGAGCCATCCCTCGAGGGCTTCGGGAGTATACTTGAGCCTGCAAAGTGGGTCAGCTCCGAGGGACTTGCGGACGTTTGGCGGCAAATTGTGCCCCGAACGAAATGTCACTCACCCATCGGGATCCAGTGATGCCCCTGTTGCGTGAATGACCAATCCTGCATCTTCAGGACCATGCAAAATCTTGTCCTCGTCAAGTAGCGCAGATACTGGTGCAGCTAGCTGTCTTTCCCTCGCCCACTCCGCTATGCGCGATTTTCGCTTCCTTGAAGCGAGATACTTCTTGTCAACCTGCAATAGTTGTATGAGCCATTTATCGACGACAAAATTGAGACAGCAGACCCACCTGGACTCGCTCCACACGTTCCACTACGATACTCGCCCCGTCATGCCCATTGCCCCAACTCCTTGTTACGATACCATTCCTCTCGGTTGCGACATACCGAATGAGACGCGGCACGACCCTGACAGTAACGTTGACTATCTCGCCGTCTTTCTTCTCCGCTTCGCCTGTAGGCGACCATCGAACCCATCCAGCGTGAACAAGGACAAGGCCAATATCCGAGTCATCGGTGTAGACGTCGGTTCCCCAAATCCGACGCTGGTCGTCATCCGCTCCGCAGATCACCTCTTCCCCAGGTTCAGAGATGGATTCGTCCCAGCCTACTTCGCCTCGTATTGTCCAGCCTTTGCCTAGGAAACCTCCTCCGATGCGCACGACGACCACACCTCCTTCGTTGTCCTGAATTGTCGCGCCGCTCTTCGCCAGAGTCCACTCGCCCCCCGTATAGACTTCCCGAGCGACAATGCGGTCGAGATCGGGCACGGTTTTGAGCCACTGCTCGACCGGCGAACTCGAAACCTCAGGCCATCGCTTTGGCACGATCGTTAACGCCGCCCAATCCCTCTCCTTGGGCGCGGCGACCGCAGGCGACTTCTTCTCCTCCTCCTTCCTCCGTTTGGACTTATTTGCGACGCTAGTCCGCCTGTGCACCGAGGCGTCCTCGACGGCCGCATCCATTCGAGGTCGCTTGTCTCGAGGTGTGTATTGATAGTCACGAGGCTCGGCTTTGTAGCCGTAAGGTCGAGGCTCGCGTTGAGGCGCGACCTGTTGCATCACAGAATTGGAGGCCGCGCTCGCTTCTGCGGTAGTCGCGGGTTGCGCTGTAGAGTAAGATTGTGACTCGGGTTGATTGATGACTTCTATATGCCTGTTGTTGTAATTCGGCTTATCATAGCTCGAGGTAGCTGTTGCGGACTGACGAGGACGGTACGGATCCGCTACGTTCGTGCGTTGTTGCGCCGGCTTGGCAGCTGCTGACGAAGCTGCCGTCTGCCTGCCGGATTGGAACACCTCGTTATACCGAGCATTCGCTCGATCTCGCTCCTGTTCTTGTGTCTTGAGCCATTTCTGCTCCCTTTCCTCCCGCTCTTTCTCTAATCTCGCACGACTTTCTGCCGCTTCACGAGCCTCGCGCATCTCTCGCGCTTTGCGAGCTTCACGTTGTTGTTCGGCAGCTTCTCGCTCACGTTTCTTCCTCTCCTCTTCTCTTTGTTCTCTCTGTTCTCGTTCTCGCTCCCTATCGCGGTCCCAACGCGGTCCGAAGGCACCATAACCACCGAAGCCTCCGAGGCCAAATCCGTGAAATGGACCAGGGTAGGCCGGGCCGCCTCCGAAGCTTGAGTATGAGGAGTAAGGAGTTCTAGCGGCTGCTGAGGGTTGGGCGGTAGACGAGCTGGTCGCCGTAGCGGAAGCAGCAGGTTTAGCCTGCGTGCCAACAGGGGGCGATATGACGGATTCGCGATCGCGAGGGGAAGCAGAAGTATGCGCTCGAGCTGCAGCCGAGGGTACTGGTTCTCTATCCCGGTTGACTGAGCTCAAAGGAGGTGGTGCGCCAAAAAGTGATCGCGAGGACGAGCCTAATTGCGCAGTGGGCTTGTTAGGACTGGTCTGCCCCACCCCTCCAAGGCCGGGAGCGGTCTCTGGCCCTCGTGCGCTCGATCCGCTTGGCGTTCTACGATGCCCACTAGCAGATGCGTCCTGAGGCGCACCAGTGCTGGGACTCGGTGCTACACTGATGCTTGTCGATCGCTCTCTGCCATCTCGGTCGAATGGTGAAGGCAGCGACCGACTTCCCAATGAATTGTAACCAGGAAGGGGCAGATTGGGCCTTGAAGATGAACTCGACGCCGGGCCCGCACTAGCTGGAGGTGGTTGAGGCGATACTGACGGTTTTCCAGCGGAGCTGGCCGAGGCCGGAGGAGGAAGGGTGCGCGACGCCGTTGGTGATGGAGGAAGAGATGGACGTGCGTAGGGATTCGTTGTACTTGTGGGTTGATTGGTCCGAATGGTGGGTGACTTCTCGGTTGTGGTAGGGGCAGCTTTCGCGTCTCTTTCTCTTTGCAAGCGCTCGATTCGTTCGCGTTCTCGTACTTCTGCTTCGCGAAAGGAAGACCCGAAAAGCCCATATCCACTTCCCAGTCTCCCGAATGCCCCTATACCCATCGCAGGATCTGGTTTACGGGTAGCGGGGTTAGCTCCGGTCCCCGAGCTTCCTGGTGTAGCAGCGGAATATGGGCTGGGGCGTTGTTCCGCTGCTGAGTTAGATGACGATTGGCCGGTGCTTCCTGGTGTGCTGGACGATGGGTGGTGATGGTGGTGGTGGTGGTGGTGATGCGGAACATTGTGCGAGTGGGAGTGAGCTTGGTTGGTAGCTGATGAGGATGAGGCAGAGTTGTCTGTGGGTCGAGGAAGGATAGACGTGCCAGAGTAAGAGAAGGGTTTGCTGGCGATTTCTACGCAAGTATCCTTGTCAGCGGCATTCGCATTTGTTGAACAGACACACGAATATTTGGCTCACCTCGTTGTATTTCACGCTCTCTGTCGGCTATGAGCCCATAACTCGGTCGGAGACCATTGCCCATGCCGCTGCCGCTGCCGGATACAGATGTGGCGGCGGGTTTAGCCTGACCGGTGGACACGTTGGGGCTAGTCGCAGATGATCCGCCGTTAGTTGGCCGTGACTGGTTTCCGCCGGGACCACTTGTATTGGAACCAGCCCCAGCACCGCCGGGCGCGGACGATGCTGGCCGGTTATACGGGTTCATCACGAGGGCTGGGAATGCTGGACTCGAAGGGAGTTGTAGTTGGTTGTTCGTGTGCAAAATGGGATGACAGCGTGAGAGCGGTGGTTGTGTGCGAGGTGATTGGTGGTGAAGATGTCAACAACAATAGCAGAGCAGGAGGAAGAGAAAGAGATGACGCGCAGATGTGTCTTTCCGTTTTGCACATGCTGGTCCTGCTTGCAATAGTCGGCGATCTCCCCCTCTCCCCTGCGTAGTAGTTGCGTACCACTCAGATTTGGTTCCGGGTAACGTCAAGGTTCGGCTATTAACGAGATTAGCACTGAACAGGGCCAAGGGGAACGCGGCATTACGCGGCATTACAGCGGGAATGTGGCAGTGAACAATTTGACCTCCACCGCGCACCCCTGAGCACCCGTCCACTCATTCACCCCCTCGGCTGGAGTATATAAGTAGGTCGATGGACAACATCTTCGTCTGTTTCTTCTTGAATCAAATTGTATATGGTCCCATTATTGTGGCAGTACGAGGCAGACCCGACCCCGTACAGCTCTATCAGAGTGACCTCGACCGAGTCTGTTGACGATCAAAGACGGGACTTGTCTAGCCGAACCAATCTCATTCGTATGGTGTGCTCGGCCTGTGTTCTGCCTACAGTTCAAACTTGTACAGTAGAGTATCTGTAGAATAGACCAGATGTTTGTGCAGCAATTTATATGCATATTGTCGCGATCTCTAGATGCTATGAGTACTTGGCTCGTATCGCGCTGCAGTATCGCGTCGAGTAATTGTCAAACCAGATTCTGGATTCTCGATCAGTTTGCAAAAAAAGTTGAAGCTCGCAAAAGTCACGTCACTGTCACTGTCACTATATATGTTACTATCACTGTCACTGTCTCTGTCACTATATCCACCACTTTATCTGTCTCTGTTGTTCTCACTACCTGAACGAGTTTTGCTACTCGCCTAGAATCTCTTCTGCTCTAACCTCAACAGCGCAAGCAAAGCACCGTTTTCAGGTACTAGCCCGACTCCAGCTGCGATGGCAACATTCGACAGAAGACGCATCCCCGCACCGGAGACCTCCTATACGCCGATATACGAGCCGAGGTCATCTGATGGAGTGAATGAAGCTGGACCGTCTACGCCCAGACGATCAGATAGGCGGAATGACGAAGCGCGGCCTGTCTGTGAGTGTAGTCCATCAAGCATCAAGCATCTATACGATTCGTCTGGTATTGTGATTTTTGTACTGAGCTGACGGATCGGTTTGCTATCTCTCACCATTTCCTGTCTCTGCTCGTCTCTGTTCGATATCAACGCCCACGCGCACGTCTTCGCCGACGCAGTCCTCAAGACGGGCCTGATCAGCCAGGCTAACGGCAGCGGGTACATCGAATCGGGCGGGGTCAAGATTGCCTGCTCTGTGTGAGTACTCTTCTCTATGTCCCTTCTCTTCCCATCCCATGCCATCTCGTCTCATCTCATCTCATCTCATCTCACTTCGCTTCATTGAAAAAGCGCTCTCCACTCAAGCGCTCAATAAATCACGAGATAGACCACTGAGCTGATATTCCCTCGTCACGATGATATAGCTACGGCCCACGACCCAAGGCCCCGCCGTACTCGCCGCAGGGTTCGTTGAATCTCGAAGTCAAGTTTGCGCCATTCGCTTCGGACCCACGACGAGCGCCATTACGCGTGAGTTGGCTGTCACCCTCTACACTCTGCGCCCGATCTCTGCAGACACCGAACTGATATTGTCGTCCGACGAAACGAAACAGGACACGGAACCCGCGCACTTGTCCTTACTCCTAACCCAACTCCTTCTCCCCACACTGCACCTCCACCTCCTGCCCAAGTCCTCGGTAGACGTCTACCTCCTCATCCTCGAGTCGGACACCGTCGCATCGGTGTTATCAGCGGGGCTGACGGTGGCTTCGGCCGCAGTGGCTGATGCGGGGATTGATATGGCCGGATTGGGCGTGGGCGGGGTCGTCGTTGCGCCTTCCTCTTCGCCTTCTCCTTCTGCAGCAGGAGCAGAAGAGCTCCTGGTGGATCCTACCAAGCAAGAAGAACTCGCGGCCGAAGCCTGCCTGACCATCGGCTCCATCCCCGCTCTGAGCAAATTGACAAACTTGCACTTGACGGGTGAAGTAGAGCTGGACCAGGCTGTAGAGGTGGGTTGCACCATCCTCTTTCTCACCTCTCATGATCCACTACTACGTGGTGTAATCTTTCGTGCTAGCAGTCATGATGGACGCACTTGTGTTCGTACTAACCCGGTGCTCGCAGATGATCAACGCTGCATTCACCGCTTCGAGGGATACACACACCCTTCTCGCTCAGGCGCTGTTGGACGGCGCAGAAGAACGGGGTATTGGCGCGGCGCCAGCGACAGCCAACGGGGTGGTTGCGTGAGCCACGGGCTGCGGCTCTGGTAGATGGTAGATGGTAGATGGTAGATGGCAGATGGCTAGAGAGATGCAATGCATTGTTATTGTATATCGTCATCGCTATCATTATCGCGACATCGATGCTGTCAAGCCAGTCAAGCTAGGCTCGCGAATAATCTACTAGAACAAGCTAATGCTCATCGTTCTGTCCAAGACAACTTCCACTTCGACTTCAACCTCGGCCGCAGCCTCCCTCGCTCGCGCCAAGTTCCAAATTCCAGCGGTACACAACTCACACCCTCTCAACGTCTCGGGTCGTACTCGGAGACGACGATCCGCGACCACGCTAATCTTTATGCTTGTAGTACAGCGCGCCAGCCACGACGGCAATGACCAGCACGGTGAAGACGGAGAATGGCTGATTGTTCGAGAGTGAAAGTGTGGGAGTGTCGTTTCATTGATCAGCTCGTCATCCAAACCCGAAAGAAATTGAAGCAAGGAAGGGACGGGACAGGGACAGGGACATACCTGGACGACAACCCGCTGATCATCCACTTTCCTCCCCCGCTTACTACTCGCGCCACCAGCTCTCCTTGCTCCGCCAATCGTAGACGCGCCCTCGCTCTCGCCTTCTTTCAGCGTATCACCCGATTCTTTCCCACTCTCTGAGCTTGTCCTGTCCCCTTCGCCTTCGCCGTCCTTGCGCAATGCCAGAACAGACGTGGAGGCTAATGGCGAAGAAGAAGAAGAAGGGTTCTTCCTATTTCTACCCGTCTCTGAGGAGGCAGAGCCAGAGCCGGACTTGAGAGTTCGCGCGCTCCCAGATCTCGACAAGTCGGTTCCACCACCTCCCGCGCTCACACTCGTTCCGCGCTTCCCGCCCTTTCGGCGCCGCGCGCCCTGTCCGAGTCGGTTCGACGAAGCGGTTCCTACTGCTGATCGGGGCACGTTTGGCGCTGTGTCCACTATACTCGCTGATGTCTGTTTCGGAGTTGATGCGCCGCCTCCGGTCACTCCGCTCCCGATTACGTCCTCGTCGCCAGCCACGCCTTTCAATGCTCGGACAGCCAGGACGCCTTTGGCGCTGGGCCTTCTTCTTTTGGGCTTTCTTGAGCCGGATCCTGATCCAGATCCAGGACCAGAGCCAGAAGCAGAAGAAGACGAAAGACCGATCTTGTTAGGCGAAGGTGGTCTAGCTTCTTCCCACCCGTTGATCCCATTAATAGACAGCGACCCAGCAGCTCCAGGACCGCCCTCAGCCCCATCTTCGTCGTCGCTAGCGCTCTCGACCTCTCCATCACTATCATCGTCGGACTCTCCGTCCGCGCTCAACCTCTCATTGAGTTCTCTCTCCTCTTCCTCTTCGTGCGCGCGTCGACTTGCCTCTTCCCATTCTCGCACTACGCCACGTAGTCTTTCCCTCTCGGCGTCCCACGATTCCCGCTCTTTTCTCCACCCATCTTCGAACTTGACGCGCCAACTCTCCCACTTCTCCTCTGCCTTTGTCACTTCCTCCGCCACGCGACTCGTGATCCCACTTTCCAATGCGCCCACACGGTCCGTGAGCAGCTTCACGGCGGACATCGCTTCGCTGTGCTCCGCTTGTAGCGATCGAGAGAGCTGCATCGCCTCGGAGATCTCAGCGGAGAGAGTCTGGATGCGCGTCACTAGCTCCGCTTTCTGGGCGACAATCTCGTTTGTGGAGTGAGCGCCATCGGCCTTGTGGCCTGTCGTCGTGCTTTCTTCGTCGCTGTCGCCGTTCGAGTGGGGTTCGGGTGTTATGGGCCGATCGGGTTGGCGCCTGTCACGCTCTCTACCAGGCTCATCGCGATCCCTCTCTGATCTCCGACGATCCCTGACTCTTTGCTCGGCATCATCGCTGTCCATGAGCGTCATGACGCTTCTCGCGTCGTCGTCATCGTCATCATCCTCGTCGTCCATCCTTCTTCCCAATCTCCTACCGCGATGGCCGGCGAGTAACAGATCCATCTCTCGTTTACTATCTTCCATCTGTTCCCTGATGGCTGAGACTTCGCGGCCGATCGTTTCGTGCTCTTTCAGCTGACCTTCGAGTTCTCGAATCTTATCCAATTGTCCAGCGAGCGAAGACTGCGTCTCTGTAAGCTGATTTTGGAGCGCTATGAAAGCGGCGGCTTGTTGGCCATGCGGACCAGCAAGAGCGGCTTGTGCTTCAGTCGTAGCGGAGCGGAATTGAGGCGGGATGAACTGCGCTGCTGAGCCATTTTGTGATGGCGCCTGAGGAAGTCACGCTAGTCTTAGTACAGTTATCCACTAAGGATTGAAGCAGCTCACCAGACCACCGCCTAGGGTTTCTTGGATGTCCGTGAAAGCCGTAGCGAGGTTTTGCAATTCTGCGCCGGTCTCTTTACTTCGCGCAAGCTCGCTCTGCAAAGAAAAGGAACGAGGTCATCAGGAGACTCGCACGATAAATGTAGATTCTGCTTACCTGAAGCTTGTTAAGGACGTGATCAAAGCTTACTCCGCTAGCTTTGCCGCCGCCGCTCATGATCGGTGCGCCCATATGAGCCAACTGGTTATTTTGATGTCCGTTGGCCGGACCCGTCATCCGTCGAACACCGCGACTATCCTGGTTCTGGTAATTGACCAGCTCGCTAAAGTACAACATCAGCGCGCGTTTCAGATGTGGGGTCTGTTTGTTGGGCATTCAGAGGCAGTCGGAGAGGAATGGACTTACCGTGCACTGAAGGCCGCGTCGTCTGGCCCAAGTACGCAATACACCTTTGCAGCGACTTTATGATGTACAATCGTCCGATTGTCTTCGCTGACGATATCGATGCCGAATTCCTATTGTACCATCGAGCGAGATCAGTCTCTGTCACAGGAGCCAGGGATAGAGGGAGCGCGAGAGTATTCGAGTAAGAGCGGCTGTGAGGAAGGGAAAGGAAGAGGACGTACTACTTGATCCTCGCTTTTCAGCTCGAATGGCTCGCTCTCTACGGACTCGGGACTGAGTCGCTCGCCGTTGATGAATGTCCCATTGGACGATCGGACGTCTTTGATGAAGATCTGAGTGAAAAGCAAGTGTGAGCTGCTTGATCACACACATCATGGAGTCCTGTGCTCCCGTGGGGCGGCGACGAGCTAGCATACGAGCAGCAGAGCATGGTGTCTGATGGAGAGAGAGAGAGAGAGAGTGGAGTGAGAATGAGGGCGCGAACGAGCAAAAACACACCTTGCCGCCCTGCTCCCATATCTCCGCGTGCAGCCTGGACAGCACCTTGGAATCGAAATACGCGTTCCGCTCGCCTGGGACCGTCTTATTATTTGTCTGACGGCCGATCTTGATCTGCAACATGACCATATTCGGGTCAGCATCAAATGTTTTACAAAGCAAGGCGGAGTACATCGTGCTACGACGAAACGGTTGGGATTCTCGCGCGGGACAGCACCGATAGAACGAACTGGGCGGAGGGTGAAGATGGTGATGGTGAACTCGGACCAGGACCAGGACTCACCCTCTGTCCCTCGGGGAGATGTATCATCTTCATAGCGAACGTATCCTGGAGGGGCCACAAGTGCAGACTGGGAAAGGGCCCGCCCCACGGCTGCCCGTTTGCTGCTCCACCGCCCCCGGCGCCGGCGCTTGCTCCTGTAGCATTCTGGCCTTGTCCTTGGCCTTGAGCATGGGACTGGGGCTGCGATTGAGACTGGCCGCTGGAGTTGGGGTTGGTGTAGTGGGATTGATGCTGCATCGTGTTCTATCCGTCTATGCGTATGTTTTGTGCGTCTTGCGGCGTTGCGTATTGTGGCTATGCGTGCGTCGTAGCGGGGTGTCTGGACCTGTTTGTTGACGCGGATGATGGAGCTGTTGAGTACGTCGCGCTGGCCTGGATTATGCAACAGCCAGATGCGAAAGTGAAGACTCCTGGGCGATATCGTCTACGCAGCGAATCAGGTGATCCAGATGAGAGTCCGGGTCACTACTCGGCGTCCGCGATGAGCGTGTACAACGGGGAGACACGAGGACTACGCGTCGACTCAATACAGCTCGGCGTTGATCCTTGGTCTCTCGTCGTTCGTGGTCTGTTGTTGATTGTTCGCGGATCGTCGAACGAGCGGCTGAGGGCGAGCGTCAAATGCCGTGTGATCTAGTCGGCTCTGTGGCTGTGCGTTGTTGAGCCTTTTGCTTTGCCGCTGCGAGGTCCTATCAGCGACGAAGCGCAGTATATAATGCTATGTTATGCTATGATATGAAGGACTCAAGACTGTCCACTATGTCTATGTCAAAGCCATTCATCGTCAATCCTCGTCATTGTCATTGTGCTTGTCATTTCAGTTTGAGCTTGGTATAATACGCGCGGGGCAATTTGATCCCGTCCCTCACTCCATTATTGAAGTGCTCGATTGCTGATGTGGCGCTGGAGTCACCGTCTTTGAGTGCAAGTGTTCATGCTGAATCTGCGAACCACAACATACATAGAGGATACAAGTGCATATCACATCATGGTCGTATTTGTACATACATAGAGAATCTTGTGGCATTCATCATAGACAATGTCCGAATGGGTAGATCGGGATTAAAAGGTATATATATATAGGACATCAACAACGCCTCACGCCAGTACCAACGTCTCGTACACCCCCACACACCAAGAGTCACAGAGTCACAGAGTCACAGAATTACATAGCTTATACTCATCGCGTAGCGTCAGATCATCACCACCGCATCCCCCCGTTACTCTCATCTCGGTGCGCGGCGACAGAGGAGAAGAGCCCGCTCATCGACATCTGCAATTCGGCCTGCGAATCTTGGCGTACCGTCCTCTCCCTCTGCCTGCCCCGCAATTCGACCAATTTGGGAGACTGCACATGCAGCTCCAAATTGTTTACCCCCTCCTCGCCGTTCGAGGAAGCGGTGCTCGAGCGGCGAAAGCCGTGGATGGAATTGGACGAACCGTCAGTCGGTGAGGGTTCAAAGGCCATGAGGATATCGCTCGATTGAGCATGGTGGGTACCGTCGCTGACCCATGACGACAGGTGCTCCATGGAGAACGGGCGCTCAGGCTCAGGGCTCGGCCGCATTACTTCTAGCTGGTGGCCAATGTTTGGCGCTGGAATACCATTGTACCCGTTGTTCGGCCAAAATATCGGCTGCGGATGGGCCACGGTGGGCAGAGGCTGGAGAATGGGATTGATGCCGTAGCTGAGCATTTGCGCCTCGAGCTGAGCAATTCGATCGGACTGCTTGTCTGCGAGGAATTTGAGATCACTGCAGACGCTGTCAGCGGAATGCCAACAGTTTTTAACGGCAGGCGTACCGGATATAGAAAACACTCTGACTGAGGATGCGCCCTTTGCAGTGTGCCGCGTCTTTCTGCGCTTTCGCATTGGAGCCTGCCCGCTTCGTTTTCTGCAAGTAGATCAGCATCAAGCTCAAATTCTAGAAGCAAGAACAGTCACACCAACCTTCTTCTTCGCTGGGCTGCCGAGTGCTTCCTCCTCGTCTTCGTCATCGTCCACTGCCTCTTCGTTTTCGGCCACGTTGTATATTGCCGGAAGGAGCTGGCTGAGCTCTTCGATCTTGGTATTGATGTGTTCTCGCCGACGCTTCTCTACAGCATTGTGCGACTGGCGGCGCCTCTGCTTCTTGAATGACTCCTCGGACAACGAGGTAAGCGGACGAGCCGGAGTCATAGGACTGTCGATGAGAGCGTCGTCGGCAGTGTTTTCGCCGCTGAAACTGCCAAAGCTTCCTGGGACCATTGTGGGAAGACTACCGCTAGCCCACGACGCAGTTTCGCTTGCCTGAGGGATCGAGATGCCGAAAGCGGTGCTCATCCCAAAGTCGGGCGGAGAGATGGAATCCGTCTTTTCGCCTTCGATATGGGTGTCGAGGCCCACGCCGAGTCCAAGAAGTTTGACTGGAGTTTGACTGGCAGTGCGAGTGTGCAGACTCATTGACTGTGAGCGAGGAGGAAGGCCAGCTCGACCTCGGGGCTGAATTGTGCCAGTCGCAGGACGAACGTCGTTCATGGAGAACTTGCGCCCTTGGCGAGATTTCGATATGGGCGCTTTACCCACGTGGGAAGAGCGGGAGGATGAGTGCGACCTGGATCTCTGAGAGGTGGCCGTCGCAGCGGCCTGCAGGTTGATTGGAGGTTCGGGATGTTCATTGCCGAATTTGAAAGCGCCGAACATGTTCGCGGGATGAAATCCATCTGCATTGGGTATTGATGTTGCTAGGGAGTAATCGAAAGCGTGCGGCTGCACGGGGAGGGATTGAGAGAAATCGTAGGGTGAGGCCATGGGCATGGTGGATGGATGGTTATTCGGGGCCATAAGTGATTGCAACAGGCTGGTTTCGACCGTCATGGAGCCGTCTGAGAACGGGCGGTGCATAGCGGGTCTAGAGGAGTTGTGATGGTTGCCAGGCATCCTATTTGTAGAGTAGAAGGGTGAGTAGGGTCATTTACGGATGGCAAAACGTCGTACTTACTTGAAGCCTTCTGTCTTTACGATTGTCATAGTGGCAAACGCCTGTGGTGTTCGTCGTAGCAGGTGAATGGTGGTTTGCGAGTGTGAGACTGACAGGCGACTGTGTCAGTGAACTGATAGCAGCGGATGCACAGTCAGGATAAATGACGGAAGGGATGATTTATATGAATAGAGAGTTGGGAGCAATTGAATCAAGGTGTATTTTGACTCGTCAGAATCGGTCCTCCGGGAACACGCCGGCACAGAGAGAAACCAAGGTAGGTGGATCGGGACGGGGGACGGGGGAAGAAGGAAGAGGCACAGTTTATGTCTCTGATGTGATGTGATGTGATGTGGGGAGGGGAGGAGCCGTGCACCGAGGGCATGATAATACGGACAGCCGAGACAAGGTGGATGATGCGTGATCGGCGTAGGTGGAGAAAGGGGTTGTTGGGCACTTACCAATGAAGTAGAATCGCAGCAGAGACGACGCGGTCAAAGGCTCTAGTACGTTGCGGGATTGGGATGTCTCTATTCGTTTTCAAGTCGGGTCGGTGACGAGGGACCTATGATATCTACCAGCTATTCGCTAGATTGTATTGCAAGTCGAGGTGAAAGTCGATTGAGATGACAAAGTCAATAGTTTCGAGCTCGAGATACAAAAGCGATGCGGATGCGGGAGAGAGAAAGCTTTTCGCAAAAGAGACTAAGAGATTAAGAAAGTGAAGGACAACGTGTCGTGTAGCAGTAGCGCAGAAGAGAATCGGAAGGAGAGATGAGAGATGAAAAAATGTCGTCCTGCAGCAAGGCGGACAGTTGCGGACAGGAGGAAGAGAAAGTTTACGAGTCGGCGGCGGGGACGTCGTCGCTTCGCTGCTTCGCTCACTGGCTACTTGGGTGGCCAGACAACAAAGTAGACTGCTCAGGCGCTAGGGTGCTAGGGTACTAGGGTGATGTTGCAGGAACGGAACGGCGGGGGCGGGGCCAACACGGGGGAGCCTAGTGTTGCTGAGGACGAAAAGATGGGGATGACCGATGGAGCGCGGAGGACCGAGAAGCGAGAGCGAGCAGTAAGCAGTAAGCAGTAAGCGAAGAGCAGCCAGCACGCAGAGTAGAGGAGGGAAGAGGAGGAGAGAGGACAATAAGCGTGACGCATGCCTCCCTTTGTGGGGTGAAGAAAGGCACACTTTTGCATTTACGCATTTACGCATTTACACATTTAGACAACGCAATGTCTCTCTCTCTCTTGCCCTCTTTCGCTGCTGGTGCGCTGTGCACGGGGGTGTAACGCTAACGCTTTCCCCAGGGTGCCCCAACTCGAATCTCAGCAAGGAAGGACGTAAAGGCGCAGAGCCCCGTTTTCCCGCTGCTTATTTGGCTTTTCCCCCACTTTTCTTCTTCGTCCTCTTCTCAGCCCACTTGCCATATCGGGTAAATAGGTACTGCCAGGTTACCCTTTCAGGCAGACTGTCTTTTCGATGCTCGGTTACAGCGGGTCATCTTAGCCGGCCGGATCATGGCCAACACAGGGATGGAGGGGCCGACGGGTGAACTTTGCGAGGGCATGTTCTTCATCGTGCAACAGCGAGTCTGGACTTGCTTGTGCAAAGATGGTTTCCTAGGCTGGAGCATACAGCGTAACATGGCATACAACGGTGGAATTCAGTACAAACACGCGCTACTCTATAATCTCCGCGAGCCTGCTCAACGACTGCTACTTCTTCGTAGACCTCTTCGTCTCACTCCCGCACTGCTGTTGACATCCGCCGCACCTACCGCACCGTCGTCCAGGTCACTGATTGCGGTCTCGTGCGGATGAGTATGGAGTATCGATTGCGCATGGACGAGCAGCGCATGGACCGCGCCTACAGTATCCTCTCATCAGTAGATGTACAGGTATATATACTTGTCAGATAATGTAGATTTAGCGACTCACGCTCGTACCCATTCCAAAAGACGACTTGCCGACTGTCGGCATCGGCCATGAGCTCCGTCTTCTCCCCTTCGGACACGCCGCGCTCGTCTAGTAGTGCCGCCACGAGCTGGCGGGTGGGTTCCGTCTCGTGTCCCTGGTTCAGATCGTGGCGGGAGGCAAGTACGTGCGTGTGGAATTTCTGGAGCAGGGCGATGATCTGTTCACTCACGAGTTAGCTCGAGTCGCCACCTCCAAGCGGCACAGGTCTGACAGAACGGTTAAGCTTACATCATGAGGCAACAGGTCCACCTTCTCTGCATGCCGCTCCTTCTCCTTGGGATGTATGATCCTGTCCTTACTCCGCTCTTTGATCCCGGCGCCGTGAATGCCCTCAGCCACTTTCTCAGACCGCAATTCACCGTCCATCCGCTCCTTGAGCGCCTCAATAGCCTTTTTGGTCCCCTTTCGCACTAGAGCAGATTTGTACCGATTCGAATACGCTTCAGTGAGAACTGCAATGAGCAGAGTGACGGTGGCTACACCGAATATAGCCCAGATGATGAAGAACGCCCTTCCGGCCGGTGTTTGGGGTGAGACCTCGCCATACCCTTATGAGCACCTGTCAGCTTGCTGCTTGCTTTCGTATCTCGAGAGTTATTTGTAGTGCTACCACCCACCGATAGTCGTGAATGTCACAAAGCAAAAGTAGAAGGCGATGAACCATGACCATCCCTGTCGGCCAAAACAACTAGTCAGCCAGACCCAGTTCATCCTTTCCATGCGAGACTGATGAACCTACCTCAGTCTTGGAGAATACGGTAGCACCAACGATCCAGAAAAGAATGAATATCGAGAGCGCGAATGCAAACTGGTCGGCGCACAGCATATCATGTCAGCTTTGTCATCCAGCACTAAGCTAGTGCAGAATCTAAGCTGGTCTTACCTTGACGATATTCTCCATCTTCTCTTCCTTGGCCATGCGCTCTTGGAATTCTTGGTAGCCTTCCTCGCTCATGAGGCTCTGCGAGGTAAGTTCCGCTTGCAGATGCATCGCTTCGGCAATCGCGTCCTTTTTGTACGTCGAATTCTGACCGTCTGCCGCTGTGCTCAGCCCGTCGGGACCTAAACCAGCCGCAGCTGCTGGACCAGGGATGGTGGGAGAGACTAGCCCGTCTGGTGCCGAAGACGTTTTGGAGGCTATGACGCTCATGGCTTCGCTCTCCGCTTCTTCGCGCTGATCGAGGGATAGCCCGCGCACGTTCAACCTCTTGGCTTTTGACCCGCCCCGTATACCTCCGCCGCGCGTATGCACCCAGACGGGTTTTCCGAGTTCGACCAGTTTCCTCTCGATTGCTTCGCGCTTAGCAGTCTCTTCCTCCCGCTGTCTCTTCCGTGCCCGATGTCGCAAGAGCACTTCATGGCGCCGTCGACGATAAGCCGCGTTCCACGATTCGACAATTGTGTCCCGGGCCGTGCCCACTGCAACGGCTAGGTTGAGGATACCCAGCGGCGCATAGAAGAAGAGGAAGATCTTGGCGCCGAGGGTGTACGGCGTTATGTCGCCGAAACCGATCGTCTCGATGGATACTGCGGATCGGTAAGAGATATGTCAGCGTCAATGGCAGTTATTATGACACCTTGGCGGGGTACGATTGGATCTGGATTTCTTTGACTCACCGACGGTGTAGTACAGCGCATTCTGGAACGACGTGGCAGGAAGCAGGAAATTGAAGCACATGGCTCCGACGGCAATGTACACCAACATGAGCATACTGATGATGACTAGACTTCGTTGTTTTGGCGTCAGACCTGAACCGGATTTACGAAAGTCTTTGGTCTTGATCAAGTCGAAGATGAGGGTCGCGTTGGTGAACATGCTTGCTGCGGTGCTGCACACGCAGAGCCAGAAGGCTTCTGAATACGTGAAGCCGTCGTCCACCGAATGGATGACGCCAAAGACAATGATCGCGACGAGGTTGATGGCGTCGTGGATCGTCAGGCCAACTATCGTCGTCAAGGTGGACGAGTAGACGCGTCGTTCCATGAAACGACTAATGAGGGCTATGTTGGCCACGACGGCGCAGGCCATCGAGATGGCCAAGCCCACGTCGAGCAACGCCGGGTTCTCCTGGTAGACCACGGGCACGTTGTTCACTGTACGGACGTACCAGTGCTCCGTCAACCCCGGGATCTCAAGCAGGATGCTGAATGGTTGTAGAAGTCCACTGAGGATAGGCGTCCAGCGGTACTTCGGCGGGACGTAGTCCGGATCATCGGGATTGAGGGTCGCTTCGTGTTCTTTCGATCCGACGATATAGCGCCATACAGCGCGCCAGAATCCGGCGTAAGATGGATCATGGCGGTTCTCCCACGCGCGGACGAGTGTGTTGGACAGGGAATCTGACGAATCGGATTCGTCTGTCTTTTTCTTTTTCTTTCTAGAAGAGAGAGTTGGCGCATGGACAGGCAGCGTAGACGTGCGCACTTTTGACGAAGGCGACGAACCCTTTTCCAGATCGGGTGACGGCGTGGGGCGTATAGGGTCAGCAATGGTCACCCTTCGGCCGTGAGGAGCAGTATGTCGTCCATTCGCAGATACGATGGTGTCGTCCGTGGTAGAAGGCTCGTAAGGTTCTGGCGAGTCGGTACGGGTGATATCCGCGTTATCGTCTGCATCGTTGTACTCCCCCAGCGCCTCGCCCGGTCTTAGGTCGGGCTGAGAGCGTGCTCGCTCCGACTGGAGGCTGAGACGATACGCTTCGTCCTCATCCAACATCTCCCTGACTTCCCGATCCTCCTCATCGACCTCATCCAGCATATCCTCCTCTTCATCCTCGGCTATATCCTCTGTCCACGTCCGTTTATGCCGCGTGCCAGTTTCGCTGTACCGCTCAGTTGTCGATGAGCTCGCGGCCGTCCCGGACGGTCTGTCCCCTCTCACATGGAACGACAGCTCAGGGATGATCGCCGGTAGAGATAAGAGGTTCGACATTGTATACTACTACTTTTGCCTCTGGAAAATAGACTTCCGCACTACTTCGTCTCGTATGAAGTAATTGGTGCCAATACTATCATCGTGGGGTGAAACGAGGTGTATTCGATCATGAAGGCAGACATGTAACTATTTCAATACCACCATCATACCAAACGAGTATGGTAGATAAACGAGTTCGCTATCACTATCACTCGGATCGCTCTGGGCTCTGGACTCTGGATCTCGCGGGTAGGGTAGTCATAAATAGCATACTGTAGCTATCTCCCGTCGATCACGTTGATTGCGCTGATCGGCTCAGGTACCATCAGCCTCCCACATACACCAGGCAATTTGGTTCCGTTGCCACTGGCACTTTGCCACTTGTCGCTGACCCTCCACCGCGCCGCATCACGACGGTGTAATGGCATGTCATTGCGCAGAGTACAGAGCACCACTTCCTTTCTCCTGTGCTCCATATATTGTACTATCACCTGCCATATCGTTTAGAAAGTGTGGTAGCACTCGAAAGACTGACGATGCCCCGCCTCACACCGGATTACCCGGGAGGGCGCAAACCCCCTCGATGGATGTATCTCCGTTCCTTCCTCCCCGTCCTCGCGCTCATCCTCCTCTTCTCGTTCTTCCTCTCCTCCTACTCCCTCCTATCCCACTTCAGGAGTCCGGCCGGAAAACAGCAGATAGGCTGGCAAGCGTGGGACGTCGTCGAGCTCAAGACTGCGTCGGGGGGCAGTAAGACGAATGGCACGGGAAGTGGGGCTGGCGAAGAGCTGGATACTGTCGGTGGTGCAAGTGGCAATGGGACGGAATTTGTCCCGAGCATCCCACTTGATAATTGGGTGAGCTGCAGAAAAAATGCAGGTGGTCCTGCAATGAGGTAGCTGACATGACAATCCGCAGGATCCCCTCGCATTACATACGACTGGATGTAAGTCATTGCTCCATGGTACGAAGAGCAGGATGCGAGCTGATATCATGTCTCAGTAACGGAAATAGCCGTAAAGCCATGCTACTTCCCCCCATACCTCTTTCCATCCTATTGCGCTCCCGAGACCACGCCCGAGCTCGATAAATCAAAAGGCAAATGGGTCATTGTCGAGAAAGACCTGAACCTGCGCACAGGTCTTTGGTGCGTTGACTCAGTTTTCACTACTGGTTTACTGTAGCTCACAATTGCTTCACGCAGGTACTTGAACGTATACTACCGGCGCACTCGTCGACTAGACGCAGACCTCATCACTGGTATTCGGGTCGTTCCCGAACCGCCATCAGCAGAAGCGCTCTTAGACTTGAACGGATGGATCAAAGCGGACGGCGATGTGCATTCGGGCGTATGGCCTTCCCAGCCAGAAGCGAGATTGTGGTACAAAACTCGCGTGCAGACGTGGGATGACTGGTGGAAGCGACAAGCGTCAGCAACGGAGAAGCGACAAGACGATGATCTCGATTGGGGAATCAGCGATGTCATCACTGATATCATCACGGAGGTGGATGTTGTGTATGGCGACGATGCACCGTTCTACGGGTTCGATAGGATACAAGGAGGCAAAGTCCTTGAGGCAAAGGCGGGCAAGTGGGAAAGCGTCGATATCGCTGTCAGAACGGGTAATCCAAGTAAGTTGAGCGTACAAAGCTATATGTCCACCGGACTGTCCTGACTTGTTCGAAAGTTGCTCCTCGGGCCACCACACCAACATTCCACAATGACGGTACCCTCAAAATCATGCAGAGTAAGTCAGCGTGATTATATGAAATTAATGACGATACCTGCTGAATCTCCGTTGCAGTCGCAGATCTCCATTACTCTGTCGGGAACGGCGAATGTCGAGATTCTGATAAACAGCCTTGTGTAGGGGATCCTGATACTGCAACATGGCTTGGAGAAGCGCTTGACGCAGAGAAGCCAGATCTAGTCGTACGTTCTCCATCTGCGTCGCGCATGTTGAATACTACGATTGCCAAGCTGATCACTCATGAGGACAGGTGTTCTCCGGCGATCAACTCAATGGTCAAGGGACAAGCTATGATTCCCGCTCTGTCCTCGCCAAGTTCGCGAAACCTGTTATTGACCGCCAGATCCCATGGACTGTTGTATTCGGTAAGTCATCCTTGCTAAGTCTCTTCTTAACTTGGTGCTAATAGCTACATAGGTAACCACGATAGCGAAATTGCCGAAGATAGAGACTACCAGATGAGGACGATACAAAATATGCCGTACTCGCTGGCTCAAGCTGGGCCAAAAGCTGTGGATGGCGTGGGCAATTGTGAGTCAGCTACATGTCGACTGAGCCTTCCAGCTGATAGACGGATCACAGATTATCTCAAACTACACTCTTCTGATGCGTGAGTGCCATTTAGATCAATCGAACGTCGAATGTGCGACCGAGGCCTGACTGACATCTCATATAGCTCCAATATGCACATCTTCACGCTATACTTCCTCGATTCGCACGCATACCAGAAGACGACCATTCCTTGGGCCAAGGCGGACTATGACTATATCAAAACGTGAGTAGGACCAGCCATTACTGTTCCTCGCGGTGACTGACCCTTCACAGTTCGCAGATCGATTGGTACCGTAACGTCTCTGCGACGATCAAGCCTATACAACGGCCATTCAAACCCGACGGCGTAGACGATTTAGGGCATATCTGGCGTCGTCGTTCCTCGCCTTTCCGCTTACCTCGAGCCGACACCACACTGGCTCGCCCAAACGCAATGATGTGGTTCCATATTCCTCTACCCGAAGCGTACGCTGAGGCCGACAAAGCAGGCTATGATGGAGACGCTTTGAACGTCGGACAACAGATGGATGGAGCTGGGAACAGTAAACACAACTCGGGGTTTTTCTACAACGCCATCAAAGAGGCGTTTGAGACCGATACTAGTCGCGAGGTGGAATGGTTTGGAGAGGCCAGGACGGCAGAAGTCAAAGTGCTCAGTCACGGGCATTGCCACAACACCGATCGGTGTAGGCGAGTGGACGGCATATGGTGAGTCTGGCCGTCAACCAATACCAATCGTGAAGTAGGCCAGTGGAGCTGACGACCATGTCGGACTACAGGATGTGCTTTGACGGAGGCTCTTCGTACTCTGGCTATGGCCAACTAGGCTTCGATCGCCGAGTGAGAATCTATCAGATCTCAGAGTACGGTGAAAAGGTGGAAACGTACAAACGATTGACGACGGGTGAGATCGTCGACAACCAAGTGTTGGTAGGCAGTGGAGCGGCGGATGGCGTGGGGAAAGACCAGGTGTCTTATAGATGACGCGATGCCGGAGTGAGGGAAAGGGCGGAGTACTAGTGTTGTACGATCACTGTAGATAGATGCTGTACGGTTGCGTTGAACGTACACGACCCCGATGACGATGACATACGACTGGACTACGGCTGTGATCGGGATGAAAATACAGATTGACCGCTCGGAGCTCTTCTTTGCAGACGTGACGGAGATCACTGCTCTTGCGCATGCATATATGTAAGATATTTACAACGTATCCCTCTTCTCTCATACTCCGATCCACTCCCTACAGTACTTTTCGCCTCCATTACCGCTCACCAAACCTGAGCTGAAGTCCGACTTACCTATCATCTGTCTTCGACGTCCACTTGGCATCCTCCAAAAAGGAAACTGTCACCAGGGAAGCAAGGGACATCAAGATGAGCGTCGACTCTACTCATGACATCGCCTCCCGAGATCTGAGTGGGGTCATATACCTCTACCTACGCACAATAGCGCGGGACCTCACGGCGAGTCGGTGCTTGCGCTTGCGCTCGCCTCAGTATCTCCCATCATCCTTCCAAGCTGCTGGTGTGCCTCGGTCTAGCTCGAGCAGTGGTGGAGGACACAGTACCTTGCGTGGCTGATGAGACCTGCTCACCCGCTCGCAGTCCTTCTCGGCTAGTACTTAGTGCTGTTGCCATTGCAGATGCAGGGCAGCGGACCCAGGAACAGGAACGTTCGGTCTCGTGAATGGTCCGAACGAAGTAAGCATACTGCATTTATGCTAATCGCGCTAGACGTCTCCACTCTTTACTGTATCTTACCTTGGTGACAAGTTCCATCGTACCGTACAGCCAACACGTAAACATCGCGCATCATCGGCGTACATGAGTATACAGTATGTACAAGATGTAAGGATATCAAGAAACATCTCGCTTGCTATATACGTGGGCTGACTCGAACTCGGTTTGACGGCTTGTGGAAGCCGCCTCCACGGGGGCCGAGCCGTCCTACACTGATCCTGGACCTCGGTGCAGGGTCGCGTCGTAAGCCGGTAGTCCGCCGACGATGCCTGTCGTATATGTAATATCAGCGTTGATCCGACTTTGCGAGATGCAGAGACAGAGACAGTGCGACTCACCGTCGATGAGCGCATTCCAGTACTGCGCGCTATTCCCATCCCCGATAGCGAACCCTCCGCCCAAACCGCCTGCTGAGGCGGGGTTCGCCAGATTCGGTTCGCCGAGACCCATGCCGAACACTGGCCCTCCGGTGTTTATGGACGAGTCTATCCATCCTGAATTTGCAGCGGACATGTTCACTGATTGATTTGTATCAAAGTACATCCCAGCGGCAGAAGTGGCTGTGTTGACGACGCCCGTTTGAAGGGGTGACAAGGTGTACGATGGCGGGAGGACACCCGTATATGGGTTAATGGTGGAGTCGGCGCCTGGTCCAAACGACGTGTTGGATACTAACCAGTGATCAAGCCTGCCAGTAGACTCAGCATCCGGGAAAAGTACACGCGACGAGAACAACTCACAGCCGTTGAGGCCGATCATCCTCCGACGACGTATTCGTACCGGAATTCGAAGCAGTTTCAAGCAGTCCGCCATGATTCAGAGATCCACCGCGCGAATAGCTTGGCGCTGTGAGGCTACTTGACGGCGTCCCAGTGATGGTCTCCGTTGAGCTTGAGGCTCTTTCGATTGCGGCCGGCTTCGTCTGCGCGGGCAAGGGAGCACCTCGCTCGAACGAGGTATTTTCGCGGGGCATGCGTATCGATTGTCGCCTCGTTCGCTTCTCCTCCATCTCTACAGCCCGACGCCACAATGTATGTATCTATGATCCGCAAGTCAGATATGGACTTGATCGACGCGTTGATTTACAGCGAGATCACTCACGATGGCAGCTTCCTTCTGCGAGAAATTATCCGCTTTGGGATCATGAGGACACTGCTGCATGAAACTCTGGACGATCTGCTTCATGTCGCTGGCTTGTGAGGAGCGCTGCAAAGAGTGCCGTGTCAGTGTCATTGCTTGTGAGAGAGGATAGATTGCTGCTTACTGGGTCAATGATGATACTAATACCGGCGATCATTGCAGCATTCTGACAGTGTGATGGATCAGAGTCTTTCCTTTGCAGCTTGCCTTCCTAGGTCCACTCACGAATTCTCTGAAAGATCCGCCAAATAGTGTCTCAAAGAAGTCTGGACAGTCTTGTTTGAAGACTTGGCGCTAAGAGTGGGATCATGAGCTTCACAATCGCCGCAGTGATGACGTCCGGGCAACGCACCAGCTTGTAATCTGTCAAGGCAGCGTCAAAGCAAGCGGATCGAGACAGAGCGTATTTCTGGCTCCGTAACTTTCGCAATAGCCATGGACGCTTTAATGTTCCCGTATGTCAGCTATCGAGCGAAAATAGGCCACCGATATGTGACTTACGTGAAGAATGATAGTGAAATGCAAAACCTCTGTTTGAATGTAGTACCGATGAACAACTAGCCACCAGAGTTCTGCATAGCAGTGGACGTCATCAATAGTGGCTCCTGAGGATTTGGAATAATGACTTTAGACAGACATACCAGAATCGTGCGATTTATCTGGGGCGTGCATTTGGAATGCCGGTGGGAGGTCGGCCACAAACCGCTTGAGCTCCGCATCGAGGGTTTCGATATCGCGGTATTGAGCTTCGCCCTGAAGGCTCTGAAACTGCTGGGTGACCTGCTCGTCGGATGTCATTGTCAGCCGATGAACTCGATATGACTTGCGATGCGAGGCACGATGCTCACCTTTGCAACTATGCGGCCTAGCTTTTCGCGCAGAATAAGGTATGTCGCGAAGGTTGGCTCAGACAACGGCTTGGCCTTCGCGTTCTTGTCCTCGAGGAGGTCAGAGAGGCAAATGTTCGAGGGCGGACTTCATACGATACTCAGCAGGTTTCGAGCGTCCCAAGCACGACAAAACTCACTGTGTGTCGGCGCACGCTGGGTTGATGGAGGTTGGACGACCGAGCAAGCACGAGTAACTTCACGTTCGGGGTCAGTCCAGCAAGAGACAGTCAACTGAGCGAACCACTCACGTAGCGTCTGCGTGGATCAGGTATGACCACAGCCTTCTTCTGTACTCAGTAATGTATGGGTCGAGCCGAAGCTTGGTGCCATCGCGGTGCAGGCCGATTGCCTGGCCGATGGTGAGAGCCGATCGGAACTCTGCCCAGCCTTCGGCCAGTCGCCGTTCGTGCATGAGCACGAGATAAAGGCCAGTCTGGAAATGCAATCAGTCAACAAAAATTTGGGAGAATGCTGGTGGATACGCACCAAGATACGGGTTTCTACTAGCTGTAGATTTTCTGCTTTGACTGCTGAAGCCATGATCACAGCGGTTTTGGCTATGGAAAATCGTCAGCGGGAACGGAGCAGCTGGAAACGTGATAATTTTCACTCACAGCTCCAGTACATTCTCAAACTCATGGTTCGCTTGCGATCTTCGGGACCTATCAGGTCATCGGGTGATACGCGGATAGCGAGCGCCAGCACGATGAATACCAGGGGGAGAGCGATTACCGATGACACATTTGTGCCTTCCGCATAGACAGCGTCGAATGCTAGCTCAACATTTCAGCGACTAGTTTGCGAGTTTGTGAAGGAAGGCGAAGCGTACCTTGCTTGAACAGATACTCGTCTATAGGGTACCGCACGTAGTTGACTTTTTGGAAGAACCACTCGATCAGCGGCTCAGCGAACTCGCGCGGCGGCAAATCGCCCATGAGTTCTTGGATCTGTGGTAAGAAATCAAACATCTCGATAAGCACGTATAGGCGGGAATAAAACACGTAGATCCCTGACTCACCTTGTGAGGGCTTACGCCGCAATCTTCGAAGAGTTTTTGGAGTTGCTCGGCCGGCGTTCCATGATAGTCCAAGCCCAAAGGGATCGGTCCGCTAGCGTGTAGCATCTGCGTAATGGCCATTAGATCTTTTAGAAACCTTTGAAAGGGTCAAACGTACCGACTGAGGCAGAGGATTTCGACCCGAGGTGTCTCTGTCCAAGCCGCCTGCCACCGCTTCCTCGGTCTCTCCGGCATCTTCCATCCACTCAGTGGAGTTCTCTCGCCTTCTCGACCTGGTGGAAGCTGTGTCCGGAGGTTCGCCAGTGTCACGATCGAGAAGAGCAAGCCTCTTAGAGTGAGAAACGCTCAGAGGCGGAGGTGAGGTAGCTGGCGGATGATCTATAATCACAATCGTCAGCGATGGCGTCGGGCATGATGAAGCGAAACCACCCACTTATTCGCCAATCGCTCAAAGCTTTCCCCTCCAAGCCGTCTACTCTGTTCACCATTGCATTGAGCAGCTGCTCTAAGCGGCTGACACGCACGCTGATTGTCGGTAACATCGAAGCGGGACGAACTGTACTGGCAGGCGCCGCTTCCTGGATTGTCGTCGGATGTAACCCTTCCTTCTTGGTAGGCGAGGCTTTAACAGACACTGCAGCTTGTTCTCCGGACTCGCTTTTGACGTTGCGGGACTGAGGAGATCCCGGCCGAGTATACGGCACGCAGAGTTCGGGCACTCGACGAGCGACACAGTGTTGGCAAGGGTTTTCGCGATTACACTTCTGCTTTCGTTTCGCGCATTCTGCGCAGGACAAAGCCACACGACGCTTTTTCTTCTTCTGCGATGCGCCGTCGCTTCCACTTGTGGGTGGCGGATGTCTAGCTGAATCTGCTGGTGTGCTGATACGACGTTGATAAGAAGAGTCTTCTCTGCTGATGCTCGGTCGGACAGTCTCGGGCGACTCGCGCCCTTGCTGCGACCGTGATGCAAGGATGAAATCGGCCGATCCACTGCTCGACATGGGCGTGACGAGTGGGGGTGGTCTCGGTGGTGAGAACCGAAAAACTGACGAGGAACTAAAGGGGAAACCACCTCTGCTACTGCCCGGCAAATTTGAGCTATGAGAGTTGGGTGATGGTGCGTCCCATGACGATGGACGACGTCCAGTTGGTAGGTCATGCAAAGATGGTAGACGTTGACTGTGATCGCCTGTTCGGGGCGAGAGTCCTGAAACGTTCCAGCCGCTCCTGCTCCTGGATGATCCTGGTTTGTCCAATGACATTGCACCGCCTCCAGCCCATCCTTGGGGGTCCGTGTGGCCTCCTGATGGCGGATGCAGCGGGCCATCTCTGAAGTTCGGACTACCGAAGGCAGTATTGAGGGGTGAGTTGGTTGATGGAACAGGTGGAGGGAGGTGATGGAACAGCGACGAGGAGGACGCTGGGCGAGGTAGTCCAGAGCTGCTGCTGTAGCCGGTGTGCGTCGGAGGATACCTCGAGTGGTCGTTGTTGTGACGCGGAGGTTGCATGATTGGCTTCAGTCGCAGCTAGCATCCGCTCGAGAGGTTGAGAGAAGGGGAAGAGCAGAGACGAGGGGACGAGTGTGATGGGCTTGATGAGCACCTAACCAGCGAACGATGGTGTGTGTGTCAAGAGCTGTGATTGAGCTGGTAGCTGGTTGAAAGGGAGTGCAGAGTAGCACCAGAGTAGCACCAGAGAAGCACCAGTGCAGCACAGACAAAGTCAAGTTGGATGAGCGAAAAAAGAAAATGATCAACGATCTGATCCGGCGGATCTCGTAAAGGCAAAGTGGCTCCGAGGCAACAGCGCAACGCAACGCGATGGGATGCAGCAGCAATCGAATGTTTAAACGGTTGGAGCTACTGCTGTTGGTCTGCAAACAAGAGAAAGGGGCCAGGCCATGAGGTCAACGAGGGTGAGAGCACGAGGCCGAGGAGAACCGAATAGAGCATGGTATGCACGGTAAAAGTTTAGCTTGATTTTGCGGCAATGGCTAGATTGGGAGTGCCGGAGAGTGACATGTCGCTCTGCACGTCGACTGTCGACCTCTGCCTTCGTTGCGGCGTATTCCGGTGCAGTACGTTACCCGGAACCTCTTTTCTCCCTCTGCTTCTGTTCTGGCTATGCTGTGCAAGGCTAGTCGTTGGACAAGTGCCTATTTCCTTCCCGATTGGAAGAAAAGGTGACGAGGTATGCATGATTTACTGCACTATCTCGGCCCGTTCCTCGAACTCCTGATCGAGCTCTAAGCGAAGCTGGGAGATTGCGTGCTATTTGTCCACTTGATGCGACAACGCTTGTATCGTTAAATATTATCTGGAATAATCTGACAATTCACCGAAGTACGACGTGTTGCCCGGTGCCAATATTACGGAGCTCGTCCCCCCAGTATCGCACTAGGCACCGGTGTCTCCCAGCCGCGAATCGATGCGCAAGGCGTACATCCCCACATGATAGGGTCAAAGTCGCACGCCACTAGAGACTAAGAAGAGTCAATCTAGGCAAGCGTTTCCTGAGCACCTGCGTAGGTTCCATCCGTGCGGCCGTCGGACAGGCCTTGCCCGTGACGGCAGAGGATGAGAAGCGGTACTTTTCGTATGCCCCGATGGGCCACTTGTATGGCAAAACGGCAACCATCCTGTTCGGCCCACCGATGTTGATAAGCTTTACGCCTCATTGACTCTCAACCACACAACTTCGGGGACTACCAGTACTACTAGTACAACAATCGTGTGAAATGCTACAGAAGCTGCAGCGCCTGCAAACAGGAACACAGGAATGGACGATAACTTATGTCCGAGAACCACGGACATGGGAGACAGCGGTGACTATCGGACTTATCCTGTACGATATCATACTGCGTGGATCGCCTAGTTGTGGCAAAACGGTGCATCCATGATTCTGCGCCACGGTACACAGGAACGAAAGAGGCGTCCATCTATTTTCCTCATTAACGCAATGATTGCCCTCGATGACTGTCGCGTGCATTTGCATGATCAGCGGTAGTACCCTCACATATCATATATCGTATGCGTTGCGATGCGCTGCGATGCGCGGCGGGATCACAGGCTACTCATGAGCATTAGGAGGTACGGCACATCCGCCATATAGATCAGGACATACCCCCGCACGCCTGGCTTGCTCCGCTAGCGATTAATCCGAAGATGGCTATTTAGCTTCCTTAGCGCGAAGAGGCAGACAGACGCCGACTCCTTGATGCTTGATTACCGACCGGTGCATGTCAGGTGACAATGTCGAAGGATGAGAGTCAATGACAGCGATGCGACAGTGACACTTTGTCTTCGCCTGATGCGTCGCATTGTCGCATGGCGATATGCACAGACAAGTAGACTAACAAATCGGTGAGACAAAATGGACTGCGTGGTCGCGGCGCCGCCGATGAGAGGGGCTCGATTGGCAATCGCTTGGCACTTGTCTTGTTGTTGCGGTTGTATGATCGTCGCGCAGCCATCACCTGACAGTGCTTGAGCGCGCTAGAGCTTCTTGTCGATCGTCGGTCTTCCGTTGACCTTCTTGTGGCTGAATGTTAGCTGCGTGCGTGCGGACTTTGGGCGGCTCTCTTCTCTCCCACGGTAAAGTGGCGCAATTTCATTCCAATACGCCAACTCACGTACTCTGCGCCCAGATCGCCCTCGTGTCCTCTCTGAACCCTGATGTATTGCGTTGTGCCGCCCAGGTACGTTACGAGTGCGCTGCCCGTCTAGGACGTCTGGACCATCATATTCGTGGCGGAAAGAGTGTTCTAGTGCATCTGACGTGCTGTGCGATGTATGGCAAACTGTCTCCTAGCGCGTTTGAAGCGACACCGTAGCTTTGTGGGCTTTTGTCCTTCAAGAGTTGTCGAAGGGGCCCGTACGGCTCGAGTATGCCTTGGGGCTTTCCGATTCCGCAACACGTGAGATGAAACCATCACGCCGTTGAACAGTGAGCAACGTTTTATAGCCCCGTAATTGGGTCATGCCCATGGCCAATCATGAGTCGGTGTCGAGATGTGACGATAGGGCTTGTCAGTGGCTGCGAAACTATAAGCGCCAAACTTGCCAAGAATACAGGCTTTGCACTGCTTCACCGAATCATCATTCCCACGCCCAATGTAGAGGCGCAAAGGCGACGGACGCCATCTCCCCGGCCTTTGTCATCGTCTTCACTATCTTTTGCGCGCGTCCGTTGGTTGCGCCGACACTTGATTCCACAATAGAAGTCATCGCTGCATGTCACTGTCACAAAAGCTATCATGTTCCTGACACTGTGGCTACTCCGTCAACGTCGTCAGTGAGAGTGGGATGGCTGCTGCCCAGCACCTGGAATGGCATCGATGGCAGGACATACAGCCTCGTGTCTCGTTCGAGCCACGAGGAGCCTCAACGCCAGATCCTAGCCGTGCACGCCGGTAGGCCACCGTGCTTTCAGCCTCGTCTTTCCATCTCGACACGACGTGGCGGGCGATTCGACGCGACATCGCATCGCATGCGGCGATTCGCGGCTCGTATTCACATGAAAGATGGACGAGTGAAGAAGATGGAGGGAGGGTATTCTGGGCTTGCGGCTTGCAGCAGACGGAAAGCGAAATGATAGAAGAGGGAGGATTGAGCATGACCTGGCTACGAGGCGGTGAGTCGCTCGAAAGTAGGCTTGCGTACATCCGCCCCTTCACGGAGGCGGATGTACTGGATGTGGGCAGAGCTGTCCATTTAGCAGGCTCGTCCAGTGGCTTCGCTGCTCGTCGTTTCTCTCAATGACCGTCGTCACCCTGTGCATTTCCCCGTGTCTATCAAGTCTACAGGCACGACTCGCCAACCTATGCGGCTGCACATGATGTCCCAATCGCTCATCTCTCCTCCAGGTTCAAGCTTACAGCCAATTGTGCGCCTTCACGTCCTCCAATGCAGCTCCAATGTCACCCACCGCGCCCTTCATCCGTGAGCTGTAGCTTTATGGGGGGGGGCGACTGTTTCTGTCCAATCTCGAGACCGGACAGATGACCTGCTCAATTTTGATTGATCTCGATGCATTGCTGTAAGACGTAGTATATGGACGCTCGTGTGGAACAGCTGATATTTCCGATCGAATCGTCCTTCCATGGTCATCACTAGCGTACATGCTTCCGACCTTCCCGTTGCCATCGCCACGAGATCTCAGCGGCGCTGTAGAACCCTCCGAATTCCTACTACACTGGTAGAGAAACGCAGTAGGGCACATGGGGCGATGACTAGCTAATGAGACACAGAGATTGTTGCCTCCTGCCTGTCGTCACCGGTATGCCAGGCAGCTCGGCCATCGTCGGTCTACAATAGGCCGTGACATGCGTTGTCATAGGGGCTGGGGCATGTGCTGAGAGGCACGACAATCGACATGCTGACTGGCCTTCTGCCAGAGAGTATGTATGGTCGCCACCCTCACTTCTTCTTGAGCTTGTTCTCCAGACTGTAGCACAGAACTCTTTCCATCAGCCGCCATTCCGCATTCGTTCTAGAGGAAAAACAGATACAGAGAGGGAGAACGAGAACAGACTCACGCAAGGAAAGCGCTCATAGTAGGATCCATACCCACCTCGACCCTCTCTTTCGAATCCGCCTTGACTTCAGCTCCCGATCCACTCTCCCGTATTTCTGCAGGCCAGAATTCTTCCTTTCTACCAGAGGTAATCAATGCTTTCCGCGCTGCATCTAGTGCTATGGTGTAGTCTTCCAGCTCCTCGGCGTATATCGTGTACACGCAGTGCACGCAGCCTGACATGCAGCATTCTACAGACGTAGACGTTCAGAGACAGATGATCAGCCACATTCATCTGAATCTTGAATTTTGATTCTTGAAGTCCTGAAGTACGCGAGTCACGCTGACTCACCCTCTTCCCCAGGCGGACGCGGTTTCGGCGGGATCGCCACCCCTTGAACGACCATCTCCCTCGTCCGACCTCGTCCGGATTCGTCGGATGATTGAGCAGGTGGCACATCCCTCATAGCAGGTAGAGGCTGTACGATTTTCGTCCCTGTTTCCTCGACTCTGGGCTGAGCAGCCGGCGGCAGAGTCTCCTGCAGTGACGGCCCAGCAGGTGCGCTGGCTGAAGTAACGAATGAGTCATTGACTTTGACTTTGGCCCCTGCCCGCTCCTCAGCAGATAGACTAGCGCTATCGCCCACGGTGGCTGTTGATGAGCCGAGAACATCGCTTAGCTGCGTCGACTGATTCTGTCCAGCCTGCGACTTGACAGGATTGGGCGTTGATGCCGGTCGTCGGAATTGCGCGAACATGTCCAGGTTCCGCGGCCGCTTAGACGGTGGAGCTGACGAGACATAGCGCTTTGCCACTCTGCCCCGCAGGATTGGTGGTGTCAGGAAAGATACACGGAGCGCAGGGCGGGGCATTGCCTCATCATGCGTTGTAGCGATGTTTAACTTTATGATGATGGTGAATGATGTCCAGCCAAATGCTGCTTTTTGGCTGGGTGTGCGTGGGTGGCAGAGTGGAGTCCCCGCAGAAACGAATATCACCTCGCTCAGAAAAGCGAAAAAAGTCGGCATTCCCTGCTTGGTTCAGTGTCCATTGCTCATTATCTCTTAGTCACTACTCCATTGCAGACAGTAGTCAACCTACAGCATACAACACAGATACTTCTTCCAGCCAGCAACCATCAAAATGTCAGCCGCTCTCCCCCGCCCCGTCCCAGTTGCGCTCTTCGGCCTTGGAGGCGTTGGCAAAGCCGTCTTGTCCCAATTACTCTCTCCCCCTTTAAACACCCGCTTCAACCTGGTACTCATTGCCAATTCGCGTCAATCGCTCTCGTTGCCTTTACCCAACAATGCCTCCTTGACGCCCAACAACGTCTTGCCCATCTTGGAGAAGTACGGCGCGACGCTCGACCTCTCTTCGGTGATTTCGGTTCTGTCGTCGCACCCCGACGCACCGGGCGTGTTCATCGATGCCACCAATGCCGAGTCTATCCCAGCCATGTTCCCGCAAATCCTCTCTATGGGCGTCAACGTCGTGACGGCCAACAAGAAGGGCACGTCTGGGCCCGAATCCCTCTACAAGGCTATTGAGAGTGCCACCTACCCTCAAGCGGCCAGCGGAGCAATGTACTATGGCGAATCCACGGTCGGAGCTGGTCTCCCCCTCCTTTCATCCCTCAAAGACCTCGTGGCTACCGGCGACGAGATCGACAAGATCGAGGGTGTCTTCTCGGGCACATTGAGCTACATCTTCAACGAGTTCAGCAAGGTCGAGGGTGGCGACGTCAAGTTCTCCGAGGTGGTCAAGGTCGCAAAGGACAAGGGCTACACCGTGAGTCGCGGCACCACGTCGTCCATGACATCACTGTCTCCATCTGTCTACCACCTAGTACATCATACACACGAGCTAATGCGTCAGGCTGGCTCGCTCTGCAGGAGCCCGACCCCCGAGACGATCTCTCCGGAACCGACGTCGCGCGAAAGCTCGCCATCCTCGCTCGTCTCGTGCCTACCTCTGCATCTTTACCCGACGGCTACGCCTCGGTCCCCACCGAGTCTCTCGTGCCCGAAGTCCTCTCAAATGCGCAGAGCAAAGAGGAGTACCTCGAGCGCTTGGCCGAGGGTGACGACTACTTTGATAACCTTCGTGAGGAAGCTAGGAAGGAGGGCAATGTCATCCGATACGTTGGTGTCGTCGACGTGAAGAACGGCAAGGTCGAGGCTAAGCTCGGAAAGTGGGTCTCGACTTCTACTCTTTCTCTTTCCATTATAAAACCTCCACCATTGCGAAAGCCGACTAGCCTTCCATCCTCGTCATGCTGTATGCGAATTTCACTGGAGCTGACCCCGCCCAACTCGTACCACCCGTAGATACCCCTTCGACCACGCGTTCGCAACCGCTCTCAAGGGCTCGGACAACATCGTCTCCTTCACCACCAAGCGATACTCCCCCAGACCACTGATCATCCAAGGCGCAGGTGCGGGCGCAGACGTCACTGCCATGGGCGTTACTGTGAGTGTCTTCATAATCGTCAACCTCGAGACGACCTGAGCTAATCCTTATCCTGGTGCGCAGAGCGACCTCGTCAAGATCCACGAGAGGCTTACTACCCGACGTGCTTAAGCGTATCTGGTCCTGAGCGAACGTTAAGGGCAGAGTACTGTGTGGGAGAGAGTGTTGTCGCAGAGTACATACATTCAAAATATCCAGTAGAGCTATATGCCATACCGCCGATGCAGAAAATATCAGAAGACTCTAGCTTTTCGCCCTTGATAGAGTGCTCCTCAGAGTGTGTACTGATGACTCCCCGTTCCAATCTCAAAACCGCAAACGTATGACCATCCAGCCACACCCGCAGCTCAATCGCCAGATTGCCAGATTGCAACAAGATGCATATCATGTTTTGGCTATCACATCCGTATCCATAGTCATGCTTCATAGCTACACACGTGATACATCCCTTTCGTGAACACCCTTTGTTAACAGGCACATGACTTATACCAATCTGTTGAGGAGAGCCTTTGTGTACTCGGTGGTGGTGGCCTTGCCTATAATCACCAAACGAATAATGTCATCAGTTACAAATATCACCAATGTGTATAGCTTGCAAATCGGACGTACCACCCATGTCAGCTGTTCGGACCTTGCCCTCCTTGACGAGGTCATAGGTGGCTCCAGCGATCAAGTTTGCCTGGCTCTCCAAACCGAGGTGACGGAGCATCATTGTGGATGAGAGGATGAGGGCAGTGGGGTTGGCCTTGTTGGTTCCCATGATGTCCTTGCCGACGTGTCGGCATCCAGGCTCGAAAAGGGCGTATTCCTTATAGGGTCAAATTTCAGCTCTTGCGACATCGTGCATTGAAGCTAGACCCGTAACTCACTCGGCCAAAGTTGCAGCCAGGGGTGATACCGGGTCCACCGACAAGCGCAGAACCGATGTTAGTGCAGATAGTACCGTATAACTATAACGTTGCGTCCAATGTCAGCTAGAACGACGGTGCAGTCCATACTATCAAGAGCGCTTACGTTGGGCTGCGATACATGACATGGTCAGTCTATTGACGCAAACCATGCTGACTAGTCTCAAAACTCACCATAACCATGACGTCGAATTGTTGAGGCCTGGAGACAAGCTGCATAGCAGTGTTGTCGACAATCATGGCCTCGAACTTGATGCCGGTGTGTCCGTATTCTTGCTCGGCGACACGCTTGCAAGTGTTGAGGAAGAGACCGTCACCGAGCTTCATGATGTTGGCTTTGTGGACACAGGTGACTTTCTGCAAGCGTGAACGTGAAAGTCAGCAGGCTGCTGAAGCCGAGGCACTTCAGTAACAGCGGCCAGTCCACAAGTGGTTGATGCCAGGTGATTCAACCTACCTTCCTGTTGTTCTTGACGGCAAAGTCAAATGCGAACCTGGCAATGCGCTCCGCCTTGGCCCTTGTAGACACCTTGAGCGACTCTACGACACCAGGGTATGACTGGTGCTCAAGACCAGAGTACTCTCCCTCGGTGTTCTCACGGATGATGGCGAAGTCGACGTTCTCATGTCGGGTTTGAAGACCGGGGAGCGACTTGCAGACGACGACGGATGCGTAGATATCGAGCTGTTGTCGGATGGCGACGTTCCATGAGTTGTGGGCGGTCTGGTCGATGGGGGTGTAAAGGATACCTATATTGGGTGTCAGCGATGCGATCTCCGAAGGTGACGTGGTTTCAAGTTGAACAGAGTTATAACTTGTGACAAGAGAAACACTGGACTCACCCTTCAGTCCGACCTTGTTCCTCTTCAAGCTCTCCATGGCCTGCTGGAAAAGCTCCTCTCCACCGGTGGTCTCACCCGACACGTCGTATTGCTCCCATTGAACGGGGACTTTGAGGGTGTCGAAGATCTCCTTGACGCTTTCGGCGACCTCCTTACCGATACCGTCACCTGGCACAAGGGTGACAGTGTATTTGCCTGTGGGCCGAAAGAAAGGAGTGGAGGGAGGGATCAAATCAGCATGTGTCCTACAAGTTGCTGTCACGTCGATTTCGCGATCGGGAGCTTGGAAGGGGACATACCACCGAACTTGGCCGGAAGCTAGCAGAGAGACACGACTATCAATATACTTTCTCTTCTCGCAGATGACCGAAACAGACGAGCGACTCACCCTCTTCTCGTCAACGAGAGTAGCCATGGACCTAGCGACGGGCGCAGGTGCGCGCTGTGATCCGTGCCAAAGAACAACATCGACCAATTCGCGTACCAGCGGACAGAAGGAGATAAAGCAGGACGTGAAAAGTCAGCTCGAAGAATTGGCGTGTTTTACTCCACTCCACCCTCGCCGTCGATGATTGTAAGAGAACTCACGCGCGCAGCGGCAGTCCTAAGTGCGCCAGTGGCAGAGGTTCTCAGTGAGTTGGAGAGCATTTTGATGAGTCTGAGGGTGTGAATGGAAGGGTAGGGTAAGGATGTAACAAAGTTGTATTGTGCTGTAGAGAAGAACAGGTGAGCTGGTAAGCTGGTGAACAGGTGTTTCCTCTCTTTTCGTCGACGTCAGGGTTCCCCTCTCTGTACCACCCACCATACAGTACAACCAACAGACAACGGCGGACCTCGGCCGAATATAGCCGCGAATTCCTAATCCCAATACAATATATTTCGATATTCTCTACTTTTGTATTTGTGTATTTTGATTTTGGTTTTGGGCAGTTCGAGCTTTGATCATTGACATTAGGCCAAGCGACATCGATCGACCTTAGGCAGCACTAAGAGCAGCAACGACGGCTCCGGACAGCTAGCTGACAAAACGCAGCGAATAGCGTGCTACTGCATGGCTGCGAACCTTCGAACTCCTTTCCAGCATCTCACACGTCGTCTCATAGCGCCCAAGCGAGCTCAAGCAACCATGTCCACTTCGGCTTCAGCTGCCTCCACCTCCAACATAGCTAGCAGCAGCACGTCGTTGCTCCAGGCGAACGAGCCAGGGACAGCGGTAGTCGATACGACATCTATAGACAATGAGGACGTGATCGCAGAGCTCCAGGCGCAAGCGGAGGGATTACGAGTCGCGGACAAGTGGCTCAAACCGAATGGACCGCCCGTGGGCTCAACATTTGGTGCGAGGTTATTGGGGGAAGACGAGGATGTCTTTGCGCACAATGCATGGTGAGCCATTGTCAGCGATCTTTCGAGAAGGCCTGCGGAGATGGATAGTCGCCACTGCAACTCAGCTCTGGTGGACGATGAGGAATGGCCTTGACAACCATATATAGTTCACTTCGAACCAATGCTGACTCGCTCTACTCGTCCTGTCTGCAGGGACCATGTAACGCTTCCCGAGGACTTCCAGCAGCGCGCAGAGGAGATCATGCAACTGCATCGATCCGCACCAGTAGCGGAGAAGCTGCGGGGTACGTCCTCAGACCTTCATATTCCAGCACAACGCTAATGCAAACTACCGTGATGGATGGCAGACGACTATAATGGGCGACCGTCACATTACTGGAACAAATTCTATGCTGCACATCAGGAAGGGTGCGTCCACTATCGCTCTAGCGAGCAAGAGTAAGCTCAAACAGCTGGTGCTGACTTGATGAGAGAAGGTTCTTCAAAGATCGCGGATGGCTGAGACTGGAGTTCCCAGAACTGATCGCTTGCAGCGAAGCAGATGTACGTCTGGCTCATTCACCAACTCCCTTCTTTCGTCTTTGCTAACGGGTACTTGACAGGCTGGACCAAAGACTGTGCTCGAGGTTGGATGTGTGAGTGTCCGCTGCGAGTTCTCAGAAGTGACCGAAGTCCACGAGGATTAAGCTGATTTTGTGAATTCCAGGGCGCGGGCAATACCGTTTTCCCTCTGCTTATGAGGAACGAGAACCCCGAGCTGGTAGTGTACGCAACAGACTACTCCTCCACTGCTGTGAATGTCGTCAAGGTCAGTCAACGTTTCGCTTATAGCGATACTATAGCTGATTAATCAACGAGCTATAGGCAAACACCATGTACCCGCGACCTGCGCACGGTAAAGGTATACTTCATGCTGCTGTGTGGGACATCACGTCGAAGGCGAGCAGCTCTCAAGCTCAGTCGGCCGGACAGACGGCTTCGTCGTCATCAGCAATCCCAGCAGCATCGCCTGCATCATCGTCAGATCTACCGGAACCAGAAGCAACATCATCACCCTCGCAATCACCTGATACACTCACACACTCTCTGCCTGAAGGTATCACGCCCGGTACCGTCGACGTCATCTCGGTCATCTTCGTATTATCTGCTCTTCATCCCAAAGAGTGGGAGCAGGCAATACACAATCTCTACACCGTGAGTATACATGTCATTCACACGCGCTTCAGTTGACCCGGCTTGCTATTGCTATCGATATTCTAGGCTTTGAAGCCGGGTGGTCTTCTGCTCATAAGGGATTACGGGCGACACGATCTCGCTCAATTGAGAATAAAGAAAAATCGATTACTGGATCCCGAAACGCCCAATCTGTACATAAGAGGCGATGGCACCCGCGTCTACTTCTTCGAGAAGGAGGAACTGGATAGAATACTATCAGCGAGACCAAGAGGCGGTGCAGAGCAAGGAAAGATGTTCGAGGTGGAGCAATTGGGCGAAGACAGACGATTGGTGAGTACCACCTCCCTTTGCTCGTCGCGCACGCTTCGGCAGTAATCGTTCAACTCACTCACTGATGGTTGTGCTTCGTAGTTGGTGAATCGAAAAGAGAGGAAGACCATGTACAGGATCTGGCTGCAAGTCAAGGCGCGCAAGTTGTAGACCCCCATCGCATCTCATCATCTCATCTTAGGCATCTATCATGCATCGTCCAGCATACCAGCATAACAGCATATCAGCATATCAGCATATTCAGATCTGGTTTACGCTTTTCGGTTATGCTCGTACTCGAACTAGCGTCTATTATGGCGCAGGGAAGTGACTGTCACGTGGCACGGCTTATTACACTATTACACGGAGTATATACCCAACGTCGTTTGATAGCCGCCCAGTCCCATCACGCATTGCACCATACTGTACATCCATACACCCATACGTTCTCACGTACATACAAACTCACATTCTTCAACTATGTCATGACCGCGCCTATGAGCTACAGCACTGTCCCGGCCCCGATGGACCCTCCTCGCAGGCGCTTTGGGTCTGGCGCTGCTCCATCGCCATCGAATAATGGTATTGGCGCACGGCCATCGGCGGGGTCAGGTCGGCCGTCATCTTCCTCTTCAGCATCAGCATCAGGCTCGACGACGTCCTTGACCCTTACGCCAAATGCGCTGCTGTCCTCACCCATGGAGCCTCGTCGCGCACGCTCCTCGTCGTCCGTCTCCACTGCGTCCGCCAACGGCAACGGCGCTCTGGGCGCACCCGCGTTCGACATCACTTCGGCGGCAGATAAAGCGCAGCAGTGGTTGTCCACTTGGGCGCCTCGCGGCGAAGGTCGCGGTAGAGAGTTCCTCAATAACACCCTCAACGGGGTAGCGAGCGTGGCCAGTACGGTCAGCAGCGGGCTCAATGCCAGACACGATAGTTTCGGGTCGTTGTCGGATAACAGGAGAAGAAGCTTTGTCACCGCCACCACGTCATCGCCTGGACCCAGCCCATCGACTTCGCCAGAAGGCAGAGCAAGCTTCTCAGTTGCTCCTCCTCCGCCTGGCCCAATACATACTACATCTACATCATCACTAGACTTCTCGCAGATTATCCCTCAAGCCCCCTCTACCTCAACACGGAAGATCCCCCAACCTGCCAACCTGTCCAGGCTTGGCCATGCCAATACCACCGCTCCCACCGTCACTTTATCGTCTACAACAACGCCGACACCGCCAGGGCAGCTCTTTAATCGCCCTGCGATATCACATCCAGGTAGCACGACCGCGATGCCCACGGCCATGCCTAGATCATCCTCCACGTCCGGCGCTCTCGCACCCCACGGACCCTCGCATCTCAACCCAAACGCCGTCGGTCATAGCCGCACCAACTCTGGAGGTGCAGGTAGCACGATCTCCTTCCACAGTCGCTCGCCGAGCTTTGGCTTGACCACAAGCAAGTCCCCATCGGTGTCCAGGTCAAGTAGCTTGACTGCTAAATCTGGCCCCTCGACGAGATCGGCCGGGATGCCATATAAGATCGGATTCCAGCCGGCGGGGGTCCGCGCTGATCGGACAGGAGAGTATCTAGCGACCAGAAGAGAGAAGGGAGAAGACAGGGAAAAGGAAGAGGGACGACTCGGGAGGAGATGGGCCAAGGTGAGTAGCTATACCCGTTAACAATTCTAAAATCAAGATCAAGCTTGCTGACTTGCTTCACCCGTCTCGAAGCTCGTTGACCTGCACTTCAATCCGACAATCCCAAGCTCACAACAGCTTCCTGTTGTACCTACTCTCACGCGCTCATCATCTTCCACCTTCTCCATCGCTTCCTTGGCGGACAAGCGGAGATCATTTATGAGCATCGATGGCGCTCTGGAGGCCTTAAGACCTAAAGAGTTGATGAAGGGCTTCAAGGGCGCATCTAGCGGACCTGGTGGCGAGGAAGGACGCAAACGAGGTCCGTCAGCTCCTCGTGCTTTTGTCCAAGAGAAGCGTTTAACTGACATTTGTTCATAGCGGCAGAACAGGCAATCGTCAAGTGGGAAGACGACGGAGAAGCAAAAAGATGCCGTATCTGCCAGTGAGTCATCATGATGATTTTTGTATGGGAATAATGAAAAGCTGAAACTCACTGCCAAAGATCGAACTTCTCCTTGTCAACTCGGAAACACCATTGTCGACTGTGTGGCCGTATTGTCTGCTCGCTGCCTCCAACACCCCCAGCACTTCTCGCAGTCCAGATCCAGCTATTTGCGCCAGCGGATCCCTCCGCCACGACGAACTCGCAAGCCGCGCTACCGCCGGGTACGCGCAGAGAAAAATGCTCTTTACTCCTGGTGGCGGATTGGAAGACCGGTAGAGGTGAAGAAGTTGATGAGGGTTTCGTGGGGTGGATGAAGATGGAGGATGGAGAGGACGCCATTCCTGCAGATCAGGCGAAACAAAATGCGAATTCCGGTGCTCCGGCAAAGAGAGAAAAGAGGAAGAGCCGGATCAGCGGTGTGAGTGTGAGCTCGGCGCTGTCAACCACTAGAGAGGGAGAGAAGGATAGGGATATACCGCTGCCTCAACAACCGAAAGAAGTGCAAGTCAGAGGAGTGCGAGTATGTCGAGAGTGTTGGGGCGTGGTAGCGTGAGTCGTCGCCATATTCTCATTCGGCAATGGCCGGATCCATAAGCTGATATCTGTACTCTTATCGATGACAGGCGAAAGCAGAAGATGCAAGATCGGCAGAGGGTCACTGGTTTTGCCAGACTGTATCAAGCCCTTAGAGCATTACAAGCGGAGATCGAGGATATAGTACCTGACTTTGAAGACCAGCTGGCCGAGCTAGCGTGAGTCTCGTCCTCCTTTCCGCATTCGGCCCCGCTTGCAGACTGTCTTTCATGTCAGCTTAGCTTCCACTGACGCCCGTGTTCCGTAATTAGCGAATCTTCCGACCCCCTAGCACCCTCACCATCCATGTTGTCCGTGCACAAGCAACTTCTAACGCTGTTCACGCAATATGAGCATCTGTCAAAACGCATCTCCAGCCTGTCATGCGAGGAAGGTGGATCTCAGGCCACTGTTCAGAGTGCCGTAGCGAGGACCGCAGCGGGGTTCATGGCCAAGGAGATGGTCAAGCTCCAAGTGCGCCATATTGTTTTAGCCAAGAAAGTTTGGGGGCTGATCATTGTGCCCTTATACCTGATTAGGCTCTGCCGAAATTGCAAAAGCGGGCGGCGGCAGCGAAGCGCAAGTCCATGGCGAGCACAGTCCTGCAGACGACCTTGTCGGACCAGCTCAACGCCGATGGGAGCAGTATCAGTCTCAGTATCGACGAGGACGAGCAGAAACCGGACGATGTGGCTGTCATGCTACAGCCGCTCTTGGAGCAAGAGGCGCAATTAGAGTCAGTCCATCGCGCGCTTTGTTGAAATACTTGAACAGAATACTGATTCGAGCGCTGCTTCGTTTTAGATCGTATATCGCCGACGCGAATGCGCAGCGCAAGTACGAGGATGGGAAAGCACTGCAGGAAGCGCTGAAGGAGATCAGAGCGGAGATTGAGCGCGTGACCATCTCCGCGGCGAGGTAGGGCGCAATCAGCGCGAGTGCGGCGTCGGGTGACTTGCTCTTCTTCCTGCCTGCCTCGACGGAGGGGTAGACGTACGATCAGATGAGAGATGGTTCGGATCTGTTTTGGTTGTATGATGAGTCAACGGGTCAATGGGTAAATTGGACGGTCGGATTTGCTCGATGGCATTTTGGGAATCAAGCGAACGATAGTTGTATATTCTGTTACTATCTTGTATCTTGTACAATTGCTTAAGCGCAAGATGTGTCTTATGCAACAATTTTGATAGTATCTCATGAGGTGTAAGCACACCAGTGCATTCAAATACGGGTACGTAGAACGAAATGTTCGTCGTGAATAGGGGCTGACTGACTGTCTTGATCTCCTGATCCCAATCACAGTCTGGTAGTCTCTTGCCAAGCAATGCCATATGATCTCCAACAGATGGAGGGCAGGAGGTCTATAAGCCCTTGTTGAAGTACACGGGACCCTGTAACTCCTTGAAGCGATTCTCCAATTTCGTAGGCGAGGTGGTAGCTCTCTGAGGGAAATACGCTATGGCGGGGGGGAGGAAGAGGCCGAGGGACAGACCGACTGTTGTACGCGTCAGAGTATGATCGTTAGCTTTCACTCGTTGATTCATTGGTATCGAATGATCAGGCAATCAAGCAACCAGGAGTTCAGGAAATGAGGGCAATGGTGATATGTCAAGAAGGAATGGACTATACGTACTCAGTGTGAGCTGGGTAAGAGACGAGATGACCTTTCCGCGAGGACCGGAGAACGCGCCCTTGTTTTCGAGCAAAGTCATGACCAACGGGGGCAGGATGAGTGTCGGTCTATGTCGTTATATCAATTCCCACATATCAGCTGAAGTCTTCACTTGACGTGCTCGGATGTGTTGAGAGAAGACAAACGGAGAACCAACTCACACATTCGCGAAGACCCTGCTGGCCGCACTCTGCATAACTGCCATTTGACCCGCTTTGGCACTCTTGCCCAAGACGTGTTTCTCCTCGCGCCCATCGACCGGATCCTGCGTTAGCTTGAACACTTCCACGCCGTCACGCATCTCCTTCCATCGTATGCACGAGATACTGCCACGTCTCTATCAGCGCTGAGCATCAAGGAATGACGACGCAAGGGCGATGACACATGACGCACTTGACGATTCCTGCGCTTGCTACGCTTGCGAAGGGCACGAGCTTGCCCAGGATATCTTTCGTCACAGGCGAGACGTGAAGGCGGGGCACAAGTCGTCCGAGCGAGACGGCAATAGCGACGGAAGTAAGTGTCGCGGCGAGGTACGCTGGTCACCGCAAGACTTGTCAGCTAGTAGTCGAGGTGCCGAAGCAGCAAGTGGACAGAGAGCTGACCTGTGCCGATCTCTTGCGGTGTCATCTCGATAGACTTGTTGGCATTGCTGAAATTGACCTGGCATTTCCATCAGCTGCTAGCGAGTCGGTTAGACGTGTTGAGGACATACGGCGACGTTGAGAGTCTGATTCGCCCACTGCCAGAAGATGACGGTTCTCAAGCTCGCGTTGGGCGTGAGCATACCGGCCTGTGCGAATTCAGCTTGAGCTATGGCTTGTCATGCAATCTGATTTGTATCTGCTCACACATATTCTGCAGGATGGCACAAAGGCGTCAGTGTCGACCAGCATCTTGCGCAGCAGCAGACTCACAGCAGGTTGGTAGGCACGAACGCCGACATGCGGAATGGTAAGGGCACGGGCTTGCCGGTATCGGGGTGAATAGACGAGTTGACCACTGTGTCGCAAAAGAGCGTCAGCTGGGTCTGGATCTAGGCCATGGTGGGATATGCGTCATAAAGCAGAGGAGGAGGACTGACGCTGCTTGGCATCATCATAGACCTCTTTCTGATGCTGGTTGACCCAACATCCCTGTCGCCCAGACTCCTTGATCAGTCCCTCGTAGTGCTGCACGTCCTTCTGAGCCTGCTCGAGCTTCTGCGACGATGCTAGTAGAGTCAACGGCGAGGTGGTGGAGTAGAAGTACGCCAGTCGGCCGCCTGCGTCACCATCATACGTCTCAGCGGATACTTCTCAGTTGACAGATATAGAGGAAGGCAACGGTACTGACCGTAAGTCGAGAGGTCGAACCGGGGTTTAGCTACGACGAGTCAGCTCAAGTCCTATTCTGCAAGATAGTACGAGAAGATGGAGCTCACAGATATCGAACAGCCCTTCTCTGGACGTCATTTCGGCGCGACTGGTACTGACGGAGAGGTGATGTACGAGTAGATCGTCCGACGTTCAAGTAGATTACTCAATTGGTGCTGTAAATAAATGCAGATCTAATTTATCAACTGAGGTGACATTCATTTCTGTCTCGACGGTTAATCTTCGGTTAAATACCATCTACATCGTTGACTATCACTAGCACATAACGCACAAAGTCAGAAGAACACTCCTTTGTCGTCCAAGTGCTGGAACTATTCAAGCGTGGATGTGCTACACCAGATATCGTCGCGCAGGGTAATTCAACGACTGTCTACAAGTACAATGGGCCTATTCCAATCGCGTCAGGCGGCGGCTCCTCCTGCTCCCGCGGCCCCTACTCCTGGTGCTGCGCCTGCTCCTGGTGTTACTGCTCGAGCGACGACCCCACCTCGGCCCTCCGCCTCCCATCTCGCTTCACAAGGCACCCCCAACTTTAATGCGGGCACCTCGGGCGCCTCTAGCTCGATCCTCTCCTACTTCTTACCCATATCAAAGCCAGACCTCACTCATACGCACCTCTCGCCCTCACTACGCGATATCGAAGTAGTATCGTATTACCTGACTCGGAAAGGTCTTCCCGTAGAAATCGTTTCGACGATATTGGACCAAGGCGGATTCTGGGTCGGATGCAGACGACAATCAACAAAGAACCTTACGGTGCACGCGACGGACCACAGGGGCCATACGCGGCCAGCGTCCATTCCGTGGTCGACGGGTCAGGAGAGTGAATTGGGCTTGGGCACGGGCGCGGGTGTTGGAGCTGCAACGCCAAGTCTGGGTGGCGCTGGAGTTGAAGCTGGAGCTGGAGCTGGAAGTGAAGAGGGAGGTGTGCCGACGAATGCTAGAGGCAATATTTGGTATCTCGCCTCTTCCCCTATAGGCTGCCCTTCTCCGGACCCTCCTGAAAGCGAGGCAAGTACATCAGCACCAGGACAAGCCAGCACGAGTCGGAGTAGTGGACGAGACACAGCCGTACCGAGAGTATCGGTGAGGCAAGTCGTCGTCGAGACGTTGTCTAGGGATCAGGGCTGGTCCAGTACCGCCGGTCAATATGGTGAGTCACCCCCTGCTATCCTGCTTCACCTGAATCGCCGGCGTGAAGAGCGATGAGCTGAAGCAGACGTATAGCAGGGACGTACGAGCAGTCGTACTCGTGGTTCGACATCGCCCTTCTGCGCAATGGTGCAGAAGTGGATGGATCCCGCCATGCGATCCAGCACAACGTCCATGGTGCGTCCGACTGCCCTACCACTACTCTATGGAAATTGTAGAGCGCAGCTGACAGATCAGTGTGGCGATAGCTGGGCAGTACTTCAAGTCGCACGCCAATACCCTCGGCCCAGATCATCCCACCATCAAGCTCGCCCAGCCTGGAGATAGGATCATGTTATGGGCCAGAGCGCAGTATCCCGTATGTCGACTCGGTTCGCTGCCAGTGCAGTTGACAAGTATGAGCTGACTCCTCCTTTCCTTGCTCCTTGCTCCTTGCTCCTTGTTGTCGCTGTCGCTGTCGCTGCAATGCTGGTAGGGCTGGAGCAATTGGGTGCAGTGAGTTCATCGCGCTTGAGCAGAGGCGACATTGCTGACCACGCTCTTTGTGCGCGCAGAGAAGCTGCCATCACCATCTTCACAGCGCCGTTCCCACCCCAATCATAATCCGGAGCACTGTACGTTAGTATGTCGAGTGACGTCGTTGTTAGCATTGTTAAACGTGTTGTATCGCGCCCGCGCATTTGTTGTATAGACCAAATGTATTGTCATTGTATGGAGATTTAAGATGGTATCACAACAGAGATAGGATTCGAGATCGAGAACCGACTACTGTACACCATACACCGGCCCTTGAGATATGACCAGGAGAGAAAGAGAAACCGAAAACGTCTAATCCGACTCTTCCTATCGTACAAACCCTCACTCCCCGCGATCGAGATCGGTCCTGCTGTCGATGTTTGATATACAACGGTTAAATAAACGTCACACATGCCTGCTCTGCGCTTCGCCCATCCACCTCTTAGAGATTCCTTCTACTCAATACCAATGGATTGACTTGATCACTCGATCACATGATTACGCATTTGCACCCGCCAACATCGTCGTCGCGATGTGAGCGTACGGCACTAGTCGTCCGACCGAGCAGAGCGGGTTTCTTGGGTTCTGCAACGATCACAATACGGTTAGCCTGGTGCTCCTCTCCCCTGCTATCACTTGATTCAGTTGTACACTCACCATCATCATTTCGAATGGAGAATGAGCGGACTGAAATGTGAATGACGGTCGGTGTCGTTGGTATCAGAGTCGCTGGAAGGTTATTGGCTGCCCGCGAGTCAGCTCTACCTCGTGCATACTTGTGAAGACTTACAACCTAGTGTCGAGTCGTCTTGCAGTATCCGACCGGCGTGGAGGACTCGTAGATAGCTCGGCGAAGGAGGTTGAGCGGGATCGGTCCATTCTGCGGAGGCAAGGGTGTCAGCGAAAGCTGTCCAACGGAGAATATATGCCAAGACAGGAGCATAGCAGAGAGCAGGATCTTCTCAGATAAACGACATGAATGTGTAACGAGTCTCAAACCAGACACTTATATTTGAACCATGCACTCACCTGTAGGCCACGAATTCCAGATCAACTCCTTCATCCTGCCCACGGTCAATTCCGGCTCAAACGAGTACACATGAGTCTGTCCGGAGATGATGAGTGCTCGTAAGTGCACCTGTGCGAGTGGCAAGCATAAGCGTCATTCCGTTATTATTCTTTGATTGTGCGGATGATGGATGGATGGAGGAGCGTCGTACTTGCCTTTGGTACAGGCGGAGTTGCGCTTCCCGCCCTGTCTTTATCAGGGTGCGCATGTGAGTCGATTTCGGCGATTGGTGCAGCGGGGTCAAGCGGGTGAGTCATTGGTGCTGGTGCGGAGGCGGAGGCGGCATTGCTAGAGCTGGATGGATGTGCTTGTGAGTCTGTTTGTGCGCTTGTCAGAGCGTGGGAAGAAGAGCCAATCTCGGTTGGGAGAGCGGGCGCGAGTGGATTTGCCTCGCTCATGGTTGGTCGCGGTTGGCGTCGAGACTACGAACGCGATGCGGGGCACGTCGAAATAGATGATCTATGAATGCAGAGAGGTGTTAAAGCATGTATGATGATTGCAGGATGCGAAGTGTGAAGTGTGTGAGTGTGAGAAAGAAGGCGGACTGACTCGTTCGAGGTGACACGGATCGACGAGATGTCTCAGTTGCACAGCCGGCAATTACTGATTCTGCTTCTGCGTCTGCGTCTGCTTCTTGACTGCTGACTGCTGTTCGTCGCGCGGCGCGGCACACTGTGTGTATCGGTCTGTCGCACTTCTTCGTCTGTGTCTGTCGCAGAGCGGTAATACGGTTCGTATCGTTTCGATTGGATGATTGATTGATAACGGTGTTGATCTCGGATAATATGATATGATAGTAGAATAGTACAAATAGTCGTTCGGTCAGAGCGATATGGTGTTGGCGTTCAAGTCGATGGTGATGACGATGATGCAAGTAAATAATTCGCAGGTATATATTTGTAGATCCACGAATTATCAAGTATCGAGAATCAATTAACAATTATGAAGTTGTAGTGTCGGCCGGTTAGTTATTCTGGGACGATCGTGACGAGGTCCGCGGTTTGCAGCGGGCGGTGTGCGGTGTAGGACTACGGTGTACGGTGTGCGGTGTGCGATTCGGTTCGCCGTTGTTGGACGATGCGATACGGTAGATAGATAGGGGTATTACGAGAATGACGACGACGTCGTTTTGTCGCTTTGTCGCTTTTCGTTCTTCTACTGTACCATTACCGTTGTTACGAGTGAACGAGTAATATGAACGATGACTAATAGGAATAGGAAAGAGCAGGAAGCACCGCTCGTACGAGTGCGAGTGACGGCAATGAAAGCTGACTAGCAGAGTACGGCTTTTGACCAGGCGATTGCTACAGTATATCAAGCTTACTCTCAGAACCAATTTAGAGAGAATGCAGATGTTATAGAGAAGTAGTACAGTACAGCAATCAGGGCCCCCGTGCGTGGGAGACGGTGGGACAGTGAGACGGGGACCGGACCTACCCGGTTCAAAATACACGATTACAACCGAGCACTCGTACTCGTACTTGTACCGAAGCCCCGAAGCTGCCCAGGTCCAAGGGCCTGTCTCTCTGTACTCCGATACTATGAGTCTACACCGGCACTCGTGCTCAAGCAAAGTATCCGCTGCTATACTCCTACGCTGCTATGCATGCATGGCTCATGTGAATCAGACCACGAGGTCCTCGTTTGCCCAAGCAAAGAGGACAGGAGCGAAACCACGCTAACGGCCCGAGGACCGGTCCTCTGACTACAAGTCTCAGTCTGAGTCTCAGTCTGAGTCGTCTGAGGATACGTCGCATAGCACTAGTCCGATTCTCCTTTGCTCTTCTTCCTACTTTGCTCTTCTTCCTACTTGAATGGACCAGTGCACGTGCTCAGCCGCAGAACCGTTCAATGATATGATGCATAACCAATGCATGAGAAACAATATAACACAGACCGTACAAAGACAATGAAAGAATGAAACCAGGCATAGACCGGAAGATGGGGAAAGAGTATAGGTAGGTGAGTAGGTACGTATGAGTAGGCGAGAAGACAAAGTTCTATAACAGGGCAAAGGCAAGGGCGAAGTGGGCAACACTGTTTGTATACAGTACAACATGGCTTCTCTATCCCCCGTTTCTCAGCACTTCGCACTCGGTCCGTACTTCTCTACCGTTTTTAGTTAAGATCTCAAGATCTCAAGACCTCAAGAGATCAGGAGATCATGATATCGATCGTGATGACCGACTAAGCGCTCGCTGCCACGGACGAAGTCTCAGTGTCTACGCCTTGGCTCGAGGTCTCAAAGTCGCTTGCGTGCCCGCTGAGTGCCTCGCGCACTTCACCGCTGATGGACTTGGTGATCGGGGGCTGAATCCACTGTCGGCGCTCGATACCACCTTGCAACGGGAGACGAGTGTCGTGCACAAGGAATCGGTCAACCTCCTCAGCAGCCTGTCGACCCTCTCGGATTCCCCAGACAATGAGAGACTGGCCACGGTGACAGTCACCAGCGGTGAATACACCGGGGACAGATGTGGCATATGATCCTGCAGCTGTCTTGACGTTTGATCGCGGGTCGATGTCGACACCGAAGGCCTCAAGACACTCCTTTTGAGGACCGAGGAAACCCATACTCAAGAAGACGAGCTGAGCGGGGAAGAACTGATGCGAGGATTGAATGTCAGTAAGAGAGCGTGGTCATTTGGATGAAAACTGTTGGACTCACCTCCTCGGAGCCCTTGACCTCCTCCATCTTCCAAGCACCGCCCTCCTGCCTCCACTCGACACGGACAGTCTCGATACCCTCGAGCTTGCCATCCTCGCTCTTCCTGAATTTCTTACTCAGGATCTCGTAGACTCGAGGCTCCTTGGCGAAGTGGGCAATGACCTCGGCGTGACCGTAGTCTGTGCGCCTGATCCTAGCGTACTGGGGCCAAGCGTTTCCAGGAGCTCTGGACTTGGGTGGCTCTGGCAACAGCTCAAAGTTGGTGATTGACTTGGCACCCATTCGCATGGCACTGCCCAAACAGTCGTTACCGGTGTCACCACCGCCAATGACAATGACGTCCTTGCCCTTTGCGTCGATGTAAGTCGGGATGTCTTCCGAGAAGAAGTTCTTCTGGGTCGAGGGCTTGAGGAAGTCCATGGCGTAGTGGATACCATCGGCGTCACGGTTCGGGATAGGAAGGTTTCGTGGCCAGGTAGCACCGGTCGCAACGACAACGGCGTCGTGCTCCGCTTTGATGTCCAAAGCATTGTACTTCTCATCGACACCGATGTGGGCGTTGGTGACGAAGATGACACCTTCGGCAGCCATGAGGTCGACACGACGTTGGACGATACCCTTGTCAAGCTTCATGTTGGGGATACCGTACATGAGGAGACCGCCGACCCTGTCTTGGCGCTCGTACACAGTGACGGTGTGACCAGCGCGGTTGAGCTGATCAGCGGCGGCAAGACCGGCTGGACCGGAACCAATGATCGCCACCTTCTTGCCTGTGCGATGAGTGGGTGGACGAGGGACCATCCATCCGTTCTCGAAGCCCTTGTCGATGATTGCGCACTCGATGGACTTGATACCGACGGGGCTCTCGTTGATGCCCAAGACACATGCACTCTCACATGGTGCTGGGCAGACACGACCAGTGAACTCTGGGAAGTTGTTGGTCTTGAGAAGACGGTTCAAAGCATCTTGCCATCGGCCTTCGAAGATCATCGAGTTCCACTTGGGAATGACGTTGGCGATAGGACAGCCGGTGTCGGACTGACAGAAGGGAATACCGCAATCCATGCAACGAGCGGACTGGTACTTGAGCTCGCCCTCGTTCAGTCTCGTCGAGATCTCCTTCCAGTCCTTCACTCGCTTACGTGGGGGTCGGTAAGCCTCGTTCAGTCGCTTGTACTTCATGAAGCCGCGAGTCTTGTCAACCTTGGCAAGACGCTCCTTGGTGGTGCTCTCGTCAACCATGGCATCCTCCACGTCCACGATCTGTGGCTCCTGGGGTTTCTGCTTGGGTGAAGTGGTAGGTGTGACAATCTCAGGGGTAGGCGGATTGGTGTCGCGAGGAATAATCGGGTCGTAGCCAGTAGCAACCAGGTCAACTTGAGAAGCGGTCTGCGAAGGGATCAAGTCGATCACACTCTGCCTCTTCTTCTCCTCGGCAGCACGCTCCGCCTCCTGCTCGATAACGCGCTTGTAGTCGGTGGGCATGACGCGCACGAACATAGGAAGGAAGTGGTGGAAGTTTCGGAGGACTCGGTCGGCAATCTCGGAGCCGGTGTAGTGACGGTGGTCCTCGATGAGGCTTCGAAGCTCAGCTACCTCCTGAGGGTCGCTAACGGGACCAAGCTCGACTGTGCCGTTGTTGACTTTGGGCGCGAAGCTGTGCGCCATGTCGAGGACGTAGGCGATACCACCAGACATACCGGCGGCGAAGTTTCGTCCGGTGAGACCGAGGACGACAACACGACCACCGGTCATGTACTCACAACCGTGATCACCGGTACCTTCGACAACCAAGGTAGCACCGGAGTTACGGACGGCGAATCGCTCAGCGGCGATACCGCGCACGAAAGCCTGACCGGAAGTAGCACCGAAGAAGCAGACGTTGCCGATGATGATGTTCTCCTCAGCCTTGAATGGCGAGGACTTGGGAGGGTAGACAACAAGGCGACCACCAGACAAACCCTTGCCGACGTAATCGTTGGCATCACCTTCGAGTTCGATGGTGATACCGGGTGCGAGGAAGGCACCTAGAGACTGACCAGCAGAACCCTTCATGTTGATGTGAATGGTGTCGCGGGGCAATCCTGGTTCTCCGTACCTCTTGGATACGTGGTACGACAAGGTCGTACCGAGCGCACGATCGGTGTTGACGACGTCGCAATCGATTGTGACGGGAAGACCCTTCTGGAGAGCCGGTTCCGCCTCATCGATGAACTTGTTGTCGAGACGGACGTACAGCTTGTGATCCTGAGGCCTGACGCGGTAGGTAGCGGCATCAGGACGCATGAGGTGTGCGGGCTTGAGGATCGCCGAGAGGTCAAGGTGAGCGGTCTTGGGAGTTCGCAGTGACTCGTCCACCATGAGGTAGTCGGACCGACCGACCATCTCGTTGATGGTACGGAATCCAAGCTTGGCCATAAAGCTACGCAGCTCCTCAATGATGTAGTAGAAGAAGTTGATAACTTGCTCGGGTTGACCAGCAAACTTGGCACGAAGAGCGGGGTCTTGAGTGGCGATACCAACGGGACATGTGTTCCTGCGCGGGTCAGCAATGTTATCTTTGATAAATCCAAGGGCGACTCACTTGTGGCATGCCTTCATCATGATACAACCCATGGCAATAAGAGGGGTAGTGGCGAAACCCCACTCCTCTGCACCGAGCAGGGTCGCGATGGCAATGTCGCGACCAGTCCTGACTTGACCGTCGGTCTGCACGGTGACACGACCACGGAGGTTGTTGAGGACCAAAGTTTGGTGGGTCTCGGCAAGACCAAGCTCCCAAGGAAGACCGGCATACTTGATACTGGTCCACTTGGCGGCACCAGTACCACCGTCGTGACCGGCGATGGTGATGTGGTCTGCTTTGGCCTTGGCGACACCACTCGCGACGATACCGACGCCGACCTCTGATACGAGCTTGACGGAGACCCTCGCGCGAGGGTTGGAAGCCTTGAGGTCGTAAATGAGCTGCTTCAAGTCCTCAATGGAGTAGATATCGTGGTGGGGTGGTGGGGAAACAAGTGTGACACCGGGAGTCGAGTGTCGAGTACGACCAATGGACGCGGACACCTTGTGGCCGGGCAGCTCACCACCTTCTCCTGGCTTGGCTCCTTGAGCCATCTTGATCTGCAACTCGTCAGCATCGGCAAGGTAGTTCGAGGTGACACCGAAACGACCGGAAGCGACCTGCTTGATGGCTGATCGGCGAGAGTCCCAAACAGGCTTGAGCTCCATGGCGTGAGTGAAGGGCTGACCGTCGAGGTCGGAGCCAGGACCGGGGATGGGGAGAGACCTCTCGGCATCTTCACCACCTTCACCGGTGTTTGACTTTCCACCGAGACGGTTCATCGCGATAGCGAGGGTGGTATGCGCCTCCATGGAGATGGAGCCGTAACTCATAGCACCAGTAACGCATCGTCGCACAATCTCGTTCCAAGGCTCAACCTGCTCGACTGGCACGGGCGTAGCCTTCTCAAAGTTGAACTCGAGGAGACCACGAAGAGTGCCTCGCTTGATAGCTTCACGCGAGTTCTTCGAGTAGGTGTCGTAGGCCGATTGGTTCTTCTGCCTGACGGCGTCCTGGAGCGAAGCGATGGAGACGGGATCGTTGATACGCATCTCCGATCCTTGACGGTAGTGGTATTCACCGCTTTCGGGCATACCGGGAACAGTGATGGTCTCGCGCGAAGGCCAAGCGCGCTCGTGGAACTCGAATGCGTCCATGGCGAGCAACTCGAAGGTGGCACCTTGCACTCGGGAAGCGGTACCGACAAAGCACTCGTTGACGATCTCCTCGTGAAGACCGAGAATCTCGAAGAGCTGAGCACCCTTGTACGAGGCGAGAGTCGATACACCCATTTTGGACAAAACCTTGAGCATACCCTCATCTTGCGCCTTCATGTAGTTGGCAACGAGCTTCTCAGCGGTCTGACCGTCCTTCATCAAACCTTCCCGAGCAACCTTGTGGATCATGTCCATTATCAACCAAGGGCAAACCGCGTCGGCACCGTAGCCGACAAGCACACACATGTGGTGTACCTCCCTCGCTTCACCAGTCTCCACCATGATGGCGGCGCTAGTCCTCTTCTTCTGCTGCACGAGGTAGTGGTGGACACCGCCAACTGCGAGAATAGCAGAGAGCGCCACGCGATCGTGACCGATGGATCTGTCGGAAAGAATGATCGATTTGAACCCGGCGTTGACGGCAGTAAGTGACTCTTGACGGACTCGGTTGAGAGCATTGCGGTAACCTGGGAGACCCTCGCCTTTGTCAAAGGTGATGTCAATGGTGATCGATGGCCAGTCTGAGTTTGCGATCTTCATGTGCTTGATTGCGTTCATCTCTTGGATGGTGAGGATAGGCGTCTTGAGGTGAAGTCTGTGACATTGGGCAGACTTCATCTCGAGAAGATTACCCTCATTGCCGACGTAGGTTTCGAGAGACATGACGATGGACTCTCGGATAGGGTCGATAGGAGGGTTGGTGACCTGAGCGAAAAGCTGGCGGAAGTAGTCGTAGACGGTACGAGGGGTAGTGGACATGCATGCCAGTGCCGCGTCGTTACCCATCGATCCGAGAGCTTCGTGAGCGCCTTGAACCATGGGAAGCAAGAGCATGCTGAGTTGCTCGATGGTATAACCGAAAGCGAGGAGTCTGGGATCAGTGCTGAGAGGCTGGTCGTCGAGCTGAACACCGATCTTCTCGTGTCGCTCGACTCGACGAACGACCTCGGGGAGCTTGATGACCTGAGACTCGACCCAGGACGCGAATGGCTGCCTTCTAGCGGTGGTGAGCTTGAGCTCTCGGTCGTCTACGATACGACCCTCCTTGGTATCGACGAGAAGCATTCTTCCGGGCTTCAGACGACCCTTTTGAATGATCTTCTCTGGCTCGATAGTGATGGTGCCGACCTCGGAGGCGCAGACCATGATGTCGTCGGAAGTGACAACGAATCGACAAGGACGAAGACCGTTACGGTCCAAGTTGGCGCCGCAGAATCGACCGTCAGAGAAAGTGAAAAGAGCAGGACCGTCCCAAGGCTCCATCAAAGATCCAGCCCAGGCGTAGAAAGCCTTCTTCTCCGGCTCCATGAGGTCGTTGTTCTGCCATGCCTCTGGCACGAGCATCATGACCGCCTCAGGAAGAGTGAGGACACCGTTCACGACAAGCAACTCGAGCACGTTGTCGAAAGCGGCCGAATCGGATCCGCCGGTCTCGACAATGGGGTAGAGCAGCTCCAACTCGTCTCCGAACTTCTCCGATTTGAGGTTGCCCTCCCTTGCCCTCATCCAGTTCTTGTTTCCTCGCACAGTGTTGATTTCACCGTTGTGAGCGGCCCATCGCATGGGCTGGGCTCGGTCCCAAGATGGGAAGGTGTTGGTGGAGAAACGAGAGTGGACAAGAGCAAAGTGGGAAGCGTAAAGGACGTGGTTGAGATCGTGGTAGTAGTTGTAAACTTGGACAGGGGAGAGCTGACCCTTGTAGATGATGTTGGAAGGGGTCAAAGAGCAGATATAGAAGCCAGCCTTGAGGCCACTAAATTGTCAGCCATGATCATGAGACGTGGCGACTCACATCTTGTGGGTGGATTGCTTTCGGAGCACGTAGAGCTGCCTTAAGAAGAGTCTCTCATCGAAGCTACCGTCCTGGCTGTCTTGTCCTGGGCCGTAGTGAGCCTCGAGGACGACAAAGGGCTGCACGATCTTTGGCTCTTTGCTCCTGGAAGCGGGACCGAGGATCGAGTTGTCGGTAGGAACGTCACGCCAACCGAGGACTCGGAGGCCAAGGGGCTTGGCGATCTGCTCGAAAGTAGCCTTTTGGCTCTCGTGCTCAACGGGAGAGAGGAAGAGGTTTCCGACAGCATAGGTGCCCTCGGCGGGGACCTTGGCGGAGAACGAGTGGATGGTCTCGCGCACGAAGAACTCGTGGGGGATACCAGTCATGACACCAGCACCGTCGCCGTCCCGGGCATCAGCACCGGCTGTCATGCACGTCAGTCAGCGTCGCCGCTCATCGGGGGGGAAAAATAGACAGGACAAGAAGAGAGGCAGCTACTCACTGGCACCACGATGGGTCATATTGCAGAGGATGTTCCTCGCATCGCTCACGATCTTGTGCGCTGCATGTCCTTTGATGTGACAGATGAACCCGACACCACACATATCGCGGTGCGGGCTGCTGTACGGGGCCTGTACGGTTGTATAATTAGCACTCGATCGGAGGATCTGGCTGTGCGAGCTAGAGCTATTTCAGACGTACGGTTTAAGAGGGCTTTCTGTAAGGCTGCAAGGCAATTGAGCCTGTGCGAGAGTGCTAGCGACTGGCGACGATTGAGCTGCTAGTGCTGTTTTGTGGTTGTAGGAATGCGCCAATGTGTATGGCTCAGGAGGATCGATGGAAAGAGAGGAACAGAAAAGTCGAGATGGATGGGAATCAATAAAAAGAGCCTGTAGGTTTGGTGGACGGGTAATTGGCCAGCGGCGAATACGCTGCTACTATTGCATATACAACACGACTGTATTACAACGGCTATTGCTATGGTCGGATTGTAAAGCCGTTCAATGCTCCGCCTCTGATTGGATTGCCCCCATGCATACACATATACGCTATACGCTGGTGGTACTACCAGGCTAGGCTATGAGCCAGCTGGTACGAGTGTACTTCTTACCCCCTTTTGACCCAATTTTCCCACTTTGACATCGAATCAGAATCGGCGTAAAGCAAAAAAGCATATCGCCGGCTCAGGCCGAGAAAGGGGAAAAGGGACTAACTTCAGGGTCATTGCTCGAAAGTACTGGGTTGCTCCGCCAGTGGCCCATCGGAAACAGTTCCTGAGAATGTCTCACCCCTGCACTCTGATTGGTCCGATAAGAATTCCCAGGTGCGAGGTGATCGGAATTCCGGCGGATCTTTCCGATCGACTCGACAGCTTCACTTCTCCTCCGTGGCAAATTGGGCCGTGCTCGACGGCTTAAACGGATGCATGTTCATTTGAGGTGAAGCGCAAATACGACGGTCGCACAGTGCGTGTCCATGCCTCATAGCACAGACTAGTTGGTCGTCAGTCAGATGGCAATATCGCTGCTGACTCCCCATGCAGCGCTGAGATTCGTCCTCTCGTCCTCGTCTCCTCCGCTCCTTCGCGCCTCTTCTAAATGCTTGCCGTCTGCTCCCGTTCACATTCTGAGCACAAATGTTTCAACAGCGATGGCACCCGAAAGCAGGTTAGAGGTGTATCTGAACCGTTTCGAAGCTTCTCCGGGACCAGTGGATCTCACATATCAAGCGAGCACACCAGCGCGATTCTCACGCCACCCCTGCCTTGGATCGTGCTCGTATCGTGACTCTGTCATAACCAAGACATGCTCACCAATACCACTGACTAGACCGTCTCGCCCAATTCACTGCCTGCCACTTCGTTGCTCTGAGGAATCGGACGTTCCTCTCGCAGATGTATATCTAATGGGAGTCTTACTAACATTGTTGCTCACTGCAGGCAGGGTACGCTGTCGATCATGGATCCAAAAATCATACGCTCGCTGAGCCTTTTTCGACCGAAGACGGCCAGACAGCCCTCCGAGTACGCGTTCCAGCGCATCGATGATCAGCGTGATGGTGGTTCGACCAGCTCCTACTGATTCTCAGCAGTCTTCTCTAGCAATAGTCCCTTAGCATATAGCAGTGAGGTATTCGGCGAACATTCTCTCCATCGGTTCATTACAAGACTGGCCATGCGCCGCAAAGAGCAATACGCGCTATGATGTCAGTCGATCCGTCTCATAAGTAGCTCATGAGCAACCTCCTTTCGAGCTGCAGAAACAGCGCACCGGGCGCCAAAAAGCTACCTTCTCCGTGTGATGTGTTCACTTTGGCTTTGGCTTGGCAAGAAGGTAGTCCTATACATCATCTCATGCTCATTATAGAAACCGCACACCGTCTCCCACTTCTCCTTTACCTTCCAGCAACTGTGCTCTGCCTCGCTTGACCAGCGTATCGAGCGCTTTGCGCAGGATGGCAGGCGGCAGCTCGTAGAATTCTGGTTTCACGTACGTTCACTTATGTCAGTCCAAGTAAACTTTGCTATTCACGGTGAAAGAGCGGAGAGCGGAGAGCGGAGAGCGGAGAGTGGGTCAGAGGACGTACCGGCAGTATGGGATAAATCCCCATCTGTGATCTCGTAGAATGTCATTATGCTCCCATTCAATCCGTTGTCCATTATCTAGTAAACGCAACGCAGCGCAACGAAGCACAATCAGCACAAGTAAGGAATCAGCACGATGATCTCCGCGTGATTCGTGGGCGTGCTTAGATCTGAATGAGAAAGGGGGAAGGGACGGGCGCTCACCCAAGTATATATCAGATCGCCCCACTCCTCGGGTCTACGCCAGTAGATCAGATATCGCGCGTCCTGCTTTGGCGGGTCTGGCGCTGCTTGGCCTGTGTGCGCCGTTCAGCATTAGAGTCGACTCTCGATTCTCTTGCTGGTCTTGGCGAGAGGTACGATCGAAGGTGTACGGTCGACGTACCGTTTTTGGCCATATCGCCTAATAATCGTTTCATCGCAGGGGGCAATAACCGTCCTGTATCGTTAGAGTTTTATCGGATCAGCGCTCATCCAAGTAGACATTGGAGAGGAGCTGGGATGCTGCAAATCTCGCTTCTCATCCCAATCCCATTCCGGGCTGACCAGCGACCTCGCGCAATTGGTTCAGCGGTAAAGGGTCGAAGAGCTAAAGAACAGAGAGGCGAAGAGAAGAGGAGAAGAGGAGAAGAAGAGAAGAAGAGAAGAAAAGAGAACAGAACGCACTCTTAATCACATGATTGACAAACACCCCTCGCGGCTCAGCATCACAATCCACCTCGAACACCCGCTCATGTCGCGCCCAATTAATCACGAGGGTTCTCCACAGGTCCAGCTGGTGTGCCAGCGTCGACGGATTTGGCTGGAGTCTGTGTACGTGTACAGTATATCGGCCGCGCGATAATAGTAATATACACCCAAGGTCAGCTCTGGCTTCATAGGTAGTAGTCGAGAGGAGCGAGAAGAAGCGAGAACGTATCGCCCAGAACGACGGGTACGGGATGGCCTATAGAAGACCAGCAGTACCAGCGACCACGACCACGACCACGACCTACGTGAAGAACGGCGGGAAGCTCCATATCGCCGGCAAGACCAATCCGCTCTCGCTCGTCACGCTTCGCAGAGGTGTGCTCGCACTTGGCTCCGTCGCCGTACTCCCATTCGTAGGCGCATTCGCTGATGCAAAGCTCGATGGGCCAGCGCTCGCCAGTGCTGATGTCGATGCTATAGGCTGTGTGGTCTGCCAAGACGATGACATGGCGTATCAGTCGATGGGTAGATCGTATGATTGTCGCATGAACAGTCAGATAGCACTCGTAGATGCGAATTGACACTTTGGACATGAGCGTGTACGGTGTCAGAAACGGGCGGTGGAGGCGGGGCCAATGTCCGTTTCCTATTGTCCGGACAAGCTGAGTCTCATTGCACCACAACCTCGCCGTAGTCAAATACTCGAATACTATAACATGTCGATTGCGTGAATCTGTACAAAACTGCGTATGACTTCGGTTGTACAGCGCCCATGCAAATGCTAATGCTACTTTCCTTTCCTTTCCTTTCCGTAACCTCCGTACCATAACAAGACCTCCACTCATAATCAACCGCGAACATCAAAACTCCACAATCCTCGTCCCAAAGCCCTACTGAGGCTGTTCCCAGGCAGCTCTCTCCTCGGTAAAGCTACGCCAGACAAGGCCGGTTCCCCGTCCCATGGACTCCCCGTTTTCCTTTCGGCGGTATTGGCAGAAGATCCTCCTTGCGCAGGGGTAGTCGCTGCACCAGGAGCATCGCGCGAGGTGGCCGCTGCGCTTGAAGCTGGAGTACCAGCTGCCGGACGCGCAACAGCAGGGTTGGGTGAAACAGCAGAAACGCGTCGGCTGGCAAGTAGGAGATCACGATTTCGTTCGGCTTCATTCTTCTCCCTGATTCTGCCGCGGAGAGCGTCCGCATCGTACCCAGACCTTGCCTCGGATCCAGCTGCCGCAGCTACTCCAACTCGGTCTCTATCCCTCTCTCGCTCTCGCTTCTCACGGTCGACTCGGTCCATCTCTCGCTCCTGCTCTAGTCGCTGGATCTGCTTTTGCCTTTCCCGCTCTCGCTCCTCGAATTCCCAGTCATCGAGATGCCTGTTTCCCGTCTTGGCCGTGGCAGGGTGAGTGGGGTTCGTCGATGTTCCAGCCGCGCCTGCTCCTACACCTGCGGCTGCACCGACAGGAGCGGCAGCAGAAGCGCCCATCTCTCCAGTCAACGCCATCTTGTTTTCTACCATATGCAGCAACTTTTCCGTTTTGATCATCATAGCATCGAGCCAGCGCTTTCCCTCGCGAAGCTGCTCGCGGTGTTCCGCAAGTTCACGTCGTCCCATACTGTAGTGTCCGTAACCAACAGACGCGCCAACACCGGAGGGCGAGGGATAGAAGCGAGAATCTCGCGCTTGGTCGGGGGAAGCCCTGCGCGGGGGCGAAAGCGCACTCGGCTTGGGGACAGGATTCGGTACGGAAGGCGACATATCACGTCGAATGCCCCCTAACGTGGAGTATCGCGAAGCGCCGAGACCCCAGTGTGACCCGCTGAGGACATCGCGCGAGGTAGGGCCATAGATGGAGTAGCGATTGCCTGGTCCAGAAGAAGCCGAAAGGCTCGACGACGGCGTACCGCCCAGCCGCGAGGATAGAGTGGAATTGTTTGCCGCTACTGGAGTCGACTGTTGAGGCTGGGGTCGAGGAGGTTCGGGTCGAGCTTCAGTCGCATGAAGGGGCGAGTTTGAGAAGGCTCGTTCTTTGGACTTCTCGCGCTCCCTTTCGGCCGGATGCACACCAAGGCTAGCACTGCTGGTCAATCTTGGCTCCTCTTCAGCAGCCTTTCTCTTCACACCGCGAGCGTCGCTGTCAACAGGGTCGGCGGGCATGGGTGAGCGCCGAGCAGTGTTGGCCGGTACAGGTCCAGGAACGAGAGGACTCTTGTCGTTGCGAGCGTCGGGAGAAGTGCCAGGTTTGCTTGGCGCCATGGTGAGCAGAGCCTCTGCAGCAAGCTGGTGAGCCAACTGTGGGGTGAAGCGTCGGTCGGGAGTGGTGGTCGTAGGTGAGATTGGGGGCGCAGAGACACGTCGGAGTATAGCGGGTGGGGTAGTACGATTCACGTAATGATCAGAGGGGAGACGGCCGACAGATGATGATGGATGCGATGACAGACGTTCTTTGGTCAGCTCTGAACCTCGCGGTGGCACTGAAGCAGGACGGGATTCTGGGATATAACGGGGAGGCAGCGGTATGCTCTCAGACATTGCGATTGTTGAAAAGCAAGACGAAGAGAGGGATTGATTGAGGGAGATATATGTTGTTGATTCACGTTTCGGTCAATAGAACGCGAAGAACAAAGGATGGCCCTGGAAGGAGTAAATAAGAAAGGAGCAAGAAGAGAGATTCTCAAAGATAGGGGAGGAGAATAATGGATTGTGATCCGCGCTGAGGAGGCGATGCGTGATAATCAAAGGACGTTCTGGCATCTGTTCGCACGTGAAGGCCGAAACATGAGAAGAAATACTCACGCCTTGCTCTTTGGCCTCTTGTGCTTCGCGTTCCTTCTCCTTCTCTCTGGTACGCTCGGTTTCGAACCACCATGGTTTTTTCTTGTCGGACAAGAGACGCGATGGGTTTGGCATCATACGTTGAAGGCGGAGGGCTTCGGCACTGTTCATGTTGGGATGAGTCGGTGGCAAACGGTGCTCGGGGGTTCGATGGGAGAAAGGAGGCGACATGTTTGGCTTGTCTGCCTCTGGTGGCGGAGCCACATGTGGCGGGGGTGCGGTAACATGGCCCATGGTAGAAGGACCGGGAATGCCTGATGAAGGAGCTGGTGATGTCTGCTCCGCATTCGGAGCTGAACCAGCACGGCTGTGGGGTTGTATGCCGACTGCGGGTACTCGTTTGCGTCGTTTTATCACTGTTTTCTTCATGGCGACGGGACGTGGCACACCGTGTAATTTGTGATAGAGGCCTGTTTCCTCATTGGTCAGCTATAGGGACGCGAAACATAGCTTGTCTCACTTACCGCATGCATTGCACTGAGGCCTGCCCTCTTCATCCCGACGCCACAAAGGTGTAGTACTAGTGCCGCAATTCCGGCAGCTCATGCCTATTGGCGTGGCTGCCAAGCCAGATGCGCTAGATCCGGGTTGTTGCTGACTTTCAGTTTCCGAATCGGGCGAGTAACGGCTTTGCGATCCAGTATTCGAATCTGTCCGAACCATCGCATCGGCGGAAGGCGCTGGACGGAGCCTGTGTTCACTTGAGGCAGATAGACTTCTGGGTCCTAAACCTATTCCGCCCATGAAGCCGATACCCCATGGATTAAGGCGATCGAGGTGTGAACGCTCGATAGATCTAGGGCTGGGCTTTTCAACACCTTCTGCAGGGCCAAGTGGAGGTTTGGAGGAGGCGACGGCACCTGAAGCGATGGAATTGTTGTAAGTAGGACAGCCCTCACAGCCGGCTTTCCCGCCGGCACCGTTGCATCTGCCATCGCCAGGGCAGGTTCCTGGTGGTGGATGAGCCGCAGTTGCGGTGACGGTTGTTGGTGGTGGTGAAGGCAAGGGTGAGGCGTGTGCTGGTGCAAGAGCTGTTCACGTTGTCAGCGGCTAATTGCAAATGAGTAATTGCAAGGAGATACTATCGACGGACGCACGTTTTCTTTTCTTAGCCGAGGGCGGTCCATCGCGTGGGTCTTCCTCTTCCTCCTTGATTTTCTTCGCTGGCGTTCTTCTTGTTCGCTTTTGGCTTTTGGACGTGTCGCCGTTTGTCGCGCCATTACTGGCATTGGCACTCTCATCGTTGTCAGATTCGAGTTCGTCCTTGGCTTCGTCCGAAGGGATTTTGGCTTCGCGCTCAGAGTCTACGGGCGACCTCAAAGCGGGTGGCGGGGTGTCATCGACTGCGTCATCCTCTCCGCCACCTCTCTCGTTTGAGCTGTCAAACCCCATCCTCCAACCTGGCGCAAATCGAGATTCCCAGCGCGGCGCCCCCGCAGGTGGCCCTACTGGTTTTGAACCGTCTTTGGGATGTCCGTTCGTGTTCTGCGCCAATCTCTCTGCGCGTTTCTCCTCTTCCGCTCTATCTGATCCGCGTGTGTCTGATAATCTGGACGTGGCGAAACGGTCGTAGGTGACTGAAGGTGAAGGGCTGAACGACTTGCGTTTGACTGTAGGCGAAGCAGTGTCTGAAGTAGGCGGGTTTGGAGTGTGTCCCACCGATCTTAGTTGTTGGGAAGGAGAAGGTGGAATGGAGCCTACTGGCATGTCGCGACTGCGCAAAAAGGAAAGTGTCAGTGTATGCGCGTAGGTGTGCTGGGCGGCAAGGGGTTAGGTGGCAAAGGCAAGGGTGATGCACGATGCTTAAATGGATAGTAGAGATAGCGTTTGTGGTGAATTGTGATATCGATTGCTTTGTCAGAACAATCCACGGGAATGTGGTGCTGTTCGCCAGTTTCCACCGCCTCGAAAAAAGGTCCCAGCGGAGAGATCCGAGACTGCGCGTTGGGCCGATGGCGCGATCGGAACGAGTGACACGGAGAGATGTGGATGAGGAACGGTGGTTGCGATGAGGATATGATGGACGGGATGGAGGATGACTCACGACTCAGATATTATACGTTATACGTTGAGATGGGTTGTATGAAACAGAGAGATGGGAGTGAGATTGGTAGATAACAGATATGATTGAAGATTGAGATTGATGGTTGATGGGATGATGCGATGAAAAGGGGCAGGGGCTAGCGGGACAAATCGCCGTGCAGTTGCGTATTCTTTTTTTTTTGGCTTTCTTTCGGTCGAGGGTGGCCAAACGCGATCAAACGGTCAAACGGTGGAACGGCGCTGTATCAGTGTCCAAGCAAGCTGTGCAGGTATCTTGTGGTATTGCTACTGGGATATCGGTGAGGTGCTGTTGTGATATCAAAGCTTCACAGAGAGAGTGTGTGTGTGCGAGTGGAAAAGAGAGGGGAGGGAAAAGGGAAAGAGGGATAACAGAGTCACAAGGCTCCAAGCCTACAGCCTACAGCCTACAGCCTACAGCCAATCAAGCCAAAATGGGAATACTAGAATACTAGAATACTACGTACTGCATGTCCCTGGTTCAAGATTAGATCATCATACGAGTGATACACAATTTTTCACTTTTCTTTTTGGCAATTTCTGCGATATTCCCATAGTGATATGGATATTGATTCTACCACATTCCCCCCTTGGTCAGACGGGAGATATGATAATGTGATAAACTCCTGCCTAAAACAGAAAATCGTCTCTATCTGATCAGAGGCTGTGCTATGCCATTACGCAGCAATTATCCTTCTCCACATTCCTTTCCTTTCCTCTATATGCATAATGCACCGTGCACTGCAGTAAGCACTAGAATGACGATGAGCAGCTCGGGACAGAGTGCATTCCTTTCACAACTTTACTGTCCACTGTCCACTGTCCACGTCGTCGCGCAGCATACCATGCGACGGTGTACTGCACAAAAGTACTAAGCGTGCGCAATGTGGTCATTTGCCGAGCCGAGGTGGCATCACGCGATCTCATTCAGTAATTCAATTCATCTCGGCCCGTCCCTTATTCAGTGCCCTGTTCCCTATCTACATCTACAGTATCGCTCCATTGTAGCAGCAGCAGATGAGTAATTGGCCACGCGCCATTGGAGATTATCTCTCGGCACTAGTGTCTTCTATCGCTATCGCCGATGGACCGATGTACTGATGTGCTGATCCAATAGCAATAGTCATAGATGCATTGATCAAGGATGCTATGCTCAGACCAGAACAGTCCCAGACGCGTTCGGCGTCGATTAAGTGCTTCGAGCCTAATCGCGCCGCCCAACGTTCTCATATTGCTTGAACCTTGTACCAACGCAAGGTGAACTCTGTATATCATTCAGTCTGAACTTACAACCTTTCACACTTCAAGAAACAGACGCGGGTCTCTCCGATATACCTTAGCAGCGATAATAGTGAGACGCACTTGGCGGCAGTGACCAGTCAAGGTCCGATGACATCGGGAGTTTGCCAAGGCAGAAGCCAGAAGCCAGAGCCGAGGGCGCGCGGCCGAGTGGAAGCTGCCAAGCTTCAAGCGAGAGAAGGATCGCGAGCCTAGGTTCTGCTTGGTAATCATCTCCACCTGGGCTAGAGCATAAGCGAAGTTGTCACTCAGTAACGCTGGCTGACGTACTGCACTCGGGCGATATCAACGGACCCTTCCTGCAGCCGGATACTTACGGCAACCGATCTGCACATCTGCATCTGCATCACACCGTTCACATGCCAACATGCCGAAATAGGTCCTTGGGCCCTGTGCCGAATTAGGATATAACATCGAGTAGATTGGCGATTACGATTACGATGCGATTGGCGATTGGCGATTGGCGATTTCGGACATTGGGTTTCTTGATCGCAGCTATCCGGGCTCTAACGAAATAGTCGCCCAGTATATCGCCGGTATCGCTATCGCCGCGCGCTGTGGCGGCGCAATCTTTCGGCCGATCGCCGGTACTCGGTAAGCAGTACGAGCACGAGTAGTCCTGATGTCAGAGCAACGTGCGTTGCGTCGTACCCAACTACCGTACAAGCTGAGGTGGATTCGTCTCCTGGTCCTGTTGCACGAAACCATCTCGCTTGCTTACCGGCCGATTTGCACGGACGCACGGATTGGAATTAGCGCTGGGATCGCTTAATCTACGCGTTCTCCTATGATCTATGCCCATGACATGACATTCGCTACTATCATTATCGCCCGTTGATTCTATTCAACCCAGCTAATTCAATCCACTATTGCCAAGAATTAGCGTTGTTGAATCAAGCGAGATAGGCCTAGGCTTCATTCCTCCACCTTATTCCTATTTTTCTTAGTCTACGCAGCTGCTTTCTTTCGTCATGGTTCTAGCATTGGTCTCTTTGCTGTTCACATGCTAGATCATACGATGACGTAGCGGCTAGCGGCCTTTCGACTTGCCGCACCATTGATTACTCTGGCTCTTTGGCGAGATAACCGGACAATACAACGGGGGTCTGCTAGACTAAAGCTACAATCATACACCGCGAATCCAGCTCAAGCTCCCACAAGGATCAAGTCTCATATCCCTCCATACCCCGGATCTCGCCATAAGCTCTTCCACTCTTCCTCCGTTGCGCCATATCTCCCAATCTCGTCGTTTCGCATATTGTATGTAACAAGTCCCCGGTCCCGTCCCTCGTGGCCGTATGCGTAGTGCGCTAAGCCATCGTCGGATGGATACCTGGGACCAACGTATCTTTCCTCGCTGGCATATGGGCCGCTAGGGTCTGTTGATCGTGCTTGCACGAAAGAGCCATGCAGCGCAGAACCATTGCACTCGTTGCTCGGCTCTCTGCGGTAGTGCTGACCATGACCGCCTTGTATGGTCTGCTGACCCCTTCGGCCATCTCGATCGATATAGTCTGCTGGCACCCCGTCCATCCAAAATGCTCCTTGCTCATCCTCAACTCTCGATCTTGGCAACTGAGCGTATACGACCTCTGCTGACTCTCCTGGTCGAAAGGGAAGCCCGCTGGATCCAGACGGGGGATGGCAATCACTTGTCACACGTTCTGACGTCTTATCACCCTGGTTGTTTAGGCGGAACAGTGGTGAAGATGAGGTAGGCTGTGGGCGATATCTACAACCCGAACTTGGAGGGTGAAGCGGGACTATCGTATCTGCGAAAGGGGCATGCTGATACTGTGGCGGTGCTCTGGGGGTATTGACTTCCTCCGCGGCTTTGATATGACTGACCAGGCGCTCAGCATTGTTCGCGATAGTATGGCCCGGTGGCCATTGCCATCGTCCGTTGGTCACAATGTTTCTTAGCTCCAACTGTGCCGCGACGTCGACAGGCGGCCTCATTGCATGCGCATGCGTCGATGCCAGCGGTCGTGCTGTGGGATAAGGCGCCGGACGTGGGCCACGATGTGATACATGACTGCTCGATTGCAGGTCGCTGGGGTTAGTAGGCCAGCTGGACGAGTTGGTATGACCGGGCGGGGGCAGACGGCTGTACGAGAGAGTATCTGGCCTTGACGCGGTGCGACTGGCTGATTGCTGAGGATGCCGAGGGACCGAAGGGGTATTGGAATCGCTGTGCGTCGTGTCCCGAGATCGCTGAGGTGCGGCGAAGTGCTCTTTGGCCTTGCCTTCCCATATCGCCACAGTCGAATCATCGGCCCACGATGGTCTGTGTCGAGCGGCAGGCACTTGGCCGCGAGGGGTAAAAACTGTATTCGATCAGCGACAATGGCCGGCGACAGTTTGATCCGTACTCACCCGACGCTACCTGCAAACCTCTTGAACGGGGGCGAATGGGAGCCGATTCTTTGCTCATACTCAGGAACCCCAATTGTTTACCAGGTCGAGTCTACATACCTCATCAGCCCTCCGCACCAAGATAAAAGGTCAAATCGACACTTACTGTCACTCTACCTCCAGGCGCAACGTTTGGGGCGCGAAACCCCGTTACGACAGAGGGGATGCGATAGGCGTACATGCTTCGTATACGCCTCATTGCTGTCATATTGTGATTCGAATCGGATCCGGTGAATGACGAAGGGCGGCGTTTCTCGCCTCGTTTGACCTTTGAAGGTGGTGTCACGGTAGGAGGTTTCGGCTTGATTATGGCCGCCTTCTCCCTTCGGCGCAGCTTGCGTTCCGTCCGTCCTGGTAAATCGGGTTGAGTTGGTGTTAGTATAGCCAGCAAGAGCGCATATAGAAACTCACTTGCGGCACTTTCGCTCTCCCATTGCTGATCGGCTTTTTGCTCTCCAGCGGCATCCGCCCTTTCTCGCTGCTCGGCCAAAGCACCTCCGCCAACAGGTGATTGGTACAGCCGTCTAGGCTCTTGGCTCCCAGCGATCCCCTGTCGTCTCCACTTCTGCGTGTTCTCATACAGCTGCGCCTTGGCACCCAAGGGATTCAAGGGATTTGCCGCTCGACCATTTGCTTCTCCTTCACCCGGTTCGGCTTCCCGAGGTCTCTTGGTTGGTCTGAATAATTTTGCTGTTTCACGGACAGCGGGAGACGGAGGCGTAGGCGGACAGTCGACCGAGAGAGGAGACTGTGACCTGAGGGAATCGAGGTAACGCTGGATATTCGTATCGGGCGAGAATGATTGTGGGGGTACAGCGGTGATAGGAGGGTTGGCAGCCATACTGCTTGGGAGGATGCCGTTCTCGGCTCAGGAGACCAAGAGGATCCTCGTCTGCCAAGTCTGAGTATGTGAGATACAAGGCTGGGAGGAGAGGATGCAAGATTGTGGTATTCATCGTGCAGAGAAGAGGAGGAGAGAAGGTAGCTTAGAAATCAATCAATGTATAGCAAATCAAGAAATCAGTCGCATGAAAGAAAACGAGGTCCGTGCCTGGGAGACAATGACAGTTGATAACAATGAGCGGTTCATCCCAATAACCGGATTTCACCATTGACCATTAGACAAACAAAATCTCGCAACACGCTTCACGTTTGATTTTCTTCACAACTTGGTTGGCTGTAGACTCGCTGCCGGACTGTGGGACATCTAGGCGGCTATCTGTGCTCGATCTGCGATCGATCTGCTAGACTTACCGATCGTTGTGCGCTGGTGGACATGAGCGATAAAACGTTAGGAACTGCAGGAACAGTAGGGAGTCTAGGCCACGAGATCACTCCTGCCGAAGCGTACCAGCTGGACAGCGACGAGTATGACTCTGATATAGAGAGGGACGATCTCGATGAGCATGAGTACGACAGGCTCGTCGAGGAGGGTGAGTCACGCAATCTTCGTCAGGTGTAAGATGTGAGTGATTGACGAGACTGATGATGGACGTCTGTGGTAGCGGAGAACGGGTATTCGGACGAGGTGATCGATGAGTACACTCGCAGCCTCAAGGAGAAGGGACTGGTCAACTTCCTGCGGGACTATCTGATACCCGACGAGTCGGGCGAGAGCAAATCGTTGAGAAAGCTCTTATTGGGCTTTGGCATCGTCCCCGTAAGCCTCTCTCCTTACTGTTACTCTCGCCTTCACGAGTAGGTCCTAATGAACCCATGAACAGCCGAACGGTCTGCGAGATCCTTCCTCACCCAACATCCTCCTATTACCATTCACGAAAGTAGCCTTATCGCGCGTCCTGCGAAGGCGAGAACGGCTTACTCACCTGTCGAGCATCGACCACGCTCTCCATCTGCTTCGAGAAGCGAAGAACATCATCGTCCTTTCCGGCGCAGGCATCTCCACGTCTTGCGGTATACCCGATTTCCGCTCTTCGACTGGACTATACGCCAATCTCCAAGCGGAGGGCAAGTACGATCTGGACGACCCGCAGCAGATGTTCGATATTAGCTATTTTCGCGAACACCCAGAAGTCTTCTAGTCAGTCGTGCTCTGCCTTACCATACCATATCACCAAAATCTATCGCTCACTAATCTCGAGATCCTGATTCGATAGCTCGTTCGCAAAGCAGATCTACCCGAGCAACTTTGTGCCTAGTCCATGCCATCGCTGGATCAAGATGCTCGAGGATCAGGGAAAGGTATGTGCCAGAGTATAGGTACAGAGAACTCGCTTACCTTGGTTCCACAGTTGTTGCGCAATTATACGCAGAATATCGATACTCTAGAAAGCCTAGCGGGTGTCACGAGGGTGCTTCAGTGTCACGGTGAGCCTTGGAGAGACTTGTATTTGGTCTGTGGCTGACTGAAATTCTGTACTAGGGTCTTTCACAACTGCTTCCTGTCTGGTCGGTCTTTCACATCAGCCCCTATGGTTCTTTTTTGATCATTATGACTTCACAGCGATGCAAGACTCGCGTACCGGGAAAGAACATCGAGCCGTACATTATGACGCAGCAGATACCTTTCTGCGGGGCGTGCCGAGAACAGCGCAATGCCGAGCTAGAGCAGCGGCAGGTGTTGAAGGCGAACATGAAGCGAGCAAAGGGGAAAGGCAAAGCGAGAGACTGGGGAGGTGAGGACGAAGAGAGCGAGAGTGACGAGTCGGAGTGGGGCGGCGGCGAGCCGGGCATCATCAAGGTCAGTCCAGCTAGCTGGCTGGAAGGTGCATGATGAAGACGGTCCTGACAGAGCGCAGCCCGACATCACGTTCTTCGGTCAAGCGCTCGATTCCGAGTTCGACGAGTGTTTATTCGAAGATCGCGAAAAAGTCGATCTGCTAGTGATCATAGGGACAAGCCTGAAAGTAGCGCCAGTCAGCGAGGTCCTCAGTGCGTAGCTTTGGTCGTCGGCCTTACTCTCACCCACTTGTGTGATACGTACTGACATCATGCCTTCTCGATTTGCGCGAGTAGCACATATACCGCATTCCGTCCCGCAGATCTTCATCAATCTAACGCCGGTGTACCACGTACAGCCAGATGTGAGTTGATCTCTGTGACTGGGCCCAGCTTCCATTATTGTCTCGGTACAGCTGGGCCCATCGCTGATCATCGTTGTGATTTGGACTACCGCAGATATGCTTGCTCGGCGACGCGGACAGTATCGTCACGCACCTCTCATCCGAACTCGGGTGGACAATACCTCCCCCGCTCGCTATCCCTCGAGCTGACTCCGACTCCGGCACTCAGCCCCAGCCTCAGCCTCAGTCTAAACCTGAGCGCGGGGCAGAAGCTGATAGGACAAGTATAGACGCACTGCAAGCGCCTCAGCCGGCCGTCTCGCTTGAAGACGTAGAATGGGTCAGCGGTGAAGGGGACTTGTGAGTCATTTCTCTGCTCCTGATAGTCCTTTCCAGATGTAAGGTACTGAGACATCGGTGTAGCGCACATATTCACCGACTGAAACGGCCCGGCGAGCCTTCTCCGCTAATACGAAGAGATACGTCCGACCTTGAGTCAGAGTCTGACTCCCAGTCAAATACATCTGCATCGCACTCCGCTCTTTTGCCTGTTGGGGCAGATATGGCCACTTTTACTGGTGTCCATAACGACGACGGTCTACCTCCCACAGATAATGGTGCGATACAACTACCGACGTCAGTGGAGTTGGAGCAGGTCGACAATGATTCAGCTCAAGATGGTTATGTGTCAGATGCGGAAAGTACAAGCGCCAGCGCAGAGGACCAAGGGATGTATCGAGATCGAGATCGAGATGCTCGAGATGCGGAAATACAAAGGCCTGTGAAGAGGACTAAGCTGGATGACGTCTCGTAGGTCTGCATACGGTACGGTACGGGGTCTTGGTGCAGTACCGCAATGTCTTGTTCGTAGTGCAGCTTCATCATCAGTCACTTTAGGTTGTAGAAATTTTAGAATCGCGTTGTGATTTGACACGGCATCGTCAGTCCAGGCGGGGTTGAGAAGATATGCGCATTTGGACAGTATGCAAGATTGGTTGTATGATTATATTGGCTGCTTTTCCATCCTTTGATTATAGTGATTACACTGACACTCCGCCCTTCGTTGAACATTTTATCTTCTGCACACTCGGCCTTCTGGCAAGTTTTCCGGATCCCACATCCCACATCCCACATCCTACACTTCGCGCTCCACATCTGGATTCCATCGAAACAGCAATGTCCATGAAGACACAATCTCCCAAACGGCGTCGATCTAGACCTTAAAGCCTAAACCCTAGACCCTAAAGCCGCGTTTCTGGTTAAACTGCGTAGGTTCACTGAGGAAGAAATCCATCTGTTGTTCCCTGTAATCGTCCGAGAAGACGGTCAGGTTATCGCTCTTGAGGCGGAGGATATTGTCGCTGTTGCCGCCCGAAACGTAGGTGGGCCAGTACGTCGCGTTGGCCGAGGAATAACCGTTGGGGTTGGTGTTGTACGCGAAGTTGAGCCTGCACCACAGACCACAGGAGTTTGGGATCAGCTCTCGATCATAGATGTATATATAGCGACAAGGAGACGGCGCGCACCAGTAGTCCATGATGATGTCCGACAGGACACCGTCGGCTTCCGTGTAATTGGTCGAGAAGCCGGACGCCCCCACGCCAGGCCTAGCAGCGCCGTACACGTATGGGATCTCGCTACCGTGGTAGACTAGTAACCCAATTCGTTCGATTGGCAATCAGCTTCGCGTCCTTCACCACCAGACAGCCAAGTCATCGCAGCGCAAGTACAAAAGCAACTCACCACCGAGATAAGCCTCGGCACCAGGGGTGTTCTGCTCGAATTGGTATGTCCAAGTCTGGTTCAACCCGTATTGGTTCGCTTGGCGCAGGAAGTATCGTCGGGTAGCCTGGAAGTTCCCATCACCGAAGATTGCCGCGGCCCGCTTGTACCTGATGCCATAATGTTGGGTAAGCGGTGAACAGCACTCTGCATAGAGCAGCCGACCATCGCACTCACGTCGACGTGTAGCCAAAGGTGTCATTGCCGGTACCGAAAGGTCTAAGCGGTATGCAGATCAGCATAAAGATCCTACTGATGAGTGAGCTGGGAAGCGCCTCACGAGCCAAGGGCCGGGACATCTGGATAGAGGGTAAGGAGCTCAAGCAACGTCGCGTTGCTCGGGTCGTTAGGCTCGATGAGATCGAGGTATTCTACGAGTGTTGTGGTGTCCGTGACCAGGCTGCCAGGGACGAAGAGAGTACCTCTTCGAATCGGGATCAGCAACCACGCATGACTCTACTCTGAAGGACAAAAGCTCACTCGTCCTTGTTGTTGCCGGAGATAAAAGGGATTTTGGCGAACTTGCCTTCCGAGAGCAGCGTATGCGGGGAGTCGGGGATGAGATCGCCGTCGATACTTGGGCCTACCACACGCCGGTTAGTACTGGCTGATGCCCGCTCTCGATGTATATCACATACCATAGACGAAACTAGCACAGTTGTTAGCTCAGTACATCTTTACGGGCCGCGAAGAACGGTGCTCACCCTTCAAAGTAGATGACGGACTTGACAGCGATCTGGCCCTCGAGGAGCGCCTCTGCAGGGAGCTCCTTCAAGCACTCGAACGCGGTCTCATTGGCAGCAGGCGTGGAGCAGTTGGTGACTTGCAAGAGGTAATCGTACGCAGTCTCCCACGTGGAGTTGGTCGGTCCGAGTGGAAGGGTGGACTGCGCGCCGGATTCCATGATGGCACCTTTGAAGAGGTTCATGCTCTCGTCGAGGTACAGCAGAGAGACGGCGATGGCTCCTGCTGACTCGCCGAAGATCGTGACCTGCAGAAACAACATCAACGTCGTCCATCACTCAAAGAGGAGAAGAGAGGAGACGGTGGGGTCGCTTACCTGGCTGGGATCGCCGCCGAATGCCCAGATGTTCTCCTGAACCCACTCGAGACCCTTGCGGATGTCCCGCAGACCAAGGTTGGCCGCTCCATTCTCCGCGAAGCCGGAGCCGTAACTACGTAAAGCGGAATGAAGAAATCAGACTGGTTCTTGCGTCACAGAGAATGAGTGGTCGACTCACCCCCAGCCAAAGACACCGAGACGGTAGTTGAGCTCGACAAAGATGAATGGGCGGTCCTGGTGCAGCCATCCATGTCAGCCGACGGTGATATGGAAGAAGGATAGATGGTGGCTCACGGTCTCATCAGCGTAGGCCTGGAGGTAGGAGGCATTGTAAATGGAAGCCGAGCCGGAAGTGAACGAGCCGCCGTAGCTACCACGCACACGAGTTGCCATCAGCTCCAGGCATCTCGTTTGATAGTTATAGAGGCAACTTACATCCAGACCATGACGGGGAGCCATGCGGTCTGGCCATTGGCCCCCTGGGGAGAATAGACATTGAGGAACAGACAATCTTCGCTGATGTTGCCGCTAGACGAAGTGGCGCTGCTGCTGCTGGTGTCCTGGAGACAGGCCGGGGGTTGGGCTTGAGCGGTCACGGTCGAGTTGTACGGGTACGACTGCGGAGCGGCGAAGCGCAGGTCCCCGACGGCTAATGGGGTGAGAGTCAGGCTGGGTAAGCTAGACTGTGTGTACGAGAGGAGATGGATGAGGTGAGGGAGAGAATTTCATAAAGGCATGAAGAGAGAAAGATAGTGATGGACAAAGACATATGAAATGATGGAATGATGTGTAGAGAGACGGCAGAGTACTCACGAGGCGCAGCATAGGGGATACCAAGGTAGATGTCCTGCTTGTAAGCGGCATAATTGACACCCTCAATCTCGATGGGTGCACCAGCGGAAGTGTCCGGGTAGATGGTGACCGTAGGCGGGGCGGTGGTCGTGCTGTTGGTGGTTGTGGTAGAGTTGGTGGTAGCTCGATGGACCAGCGGTGTGGCCAGCGCGAGCGGTAGTGCCGCTAGGAAAGCGAGCTTCATCGTTCCTCAGTTGCACAAGACTCGATGAGCTATTTACGAGAACGAGAGGTGACAGAGGGATGATGGGCTTTACGCAAGATACCAAAGACTGCTCGATCGATGGATGTACGACGTATACATACGACGTGCTAGACTCTTTCTACTTATACTTATGGATACGAGGACTACCACTGGTACTACTTACTGGAGCCTTTCGAAAAAAGGGGACTCGCAAGGGGGGACTCGGTTGTACGAATAGGCCGATCCGGGTGGGATGGGATGAGACGGGGACAATGCCCGGTGGCCGGACACGAGGCCGAGAGGATTCAATGAAGTCAGAATCAATCAATTCATTTCTCCGGCGAGATGCTGCGCAAGCCGCGTGCACGTGCACCCCTTCCCAAGGACGAAGGGGCAGGGGGAGCACATATTGACGGGGACAGTCCATGTTGAATGCTTGGGTACTTGGCTACTTGGGGAACAATCAATATTGTCGTTTATCACGGATCACAAGAGCAAGAGCAAGAGCAGAGTTTCGGCCTGGTGCCTGATTCGTGGGCCCATGCCGAATTACCGTCTACCCGGGTCATCTCGTCGCTACACCGCTCCATACTTGGTACTCTTGGCCTCTTGGACTCGATTGGTAGCACAGCATAGCATAAATCTAGGCTTTGCTTTGAAGCACATGTGGCTCTTCCAATTACAAGAAGTATCGATTTATTCCTCACTGCACTGATTCTGGGCATGCTTTGGGATAGGTCGAATTGCTGAGCAACACGATGACTTAGGGTGTACCATCCCACCTCCAGCAGAGATCGTGCCATTCGCTCACAGGGGGCGAAAGGCATCCTTGGTATGATTTCACATTTGTGCGTACTATGCTATGCGGCATGACAGAGTCGTTGTTCGTCTACAGCATCAGTATTTCATATCTTGCTGCATCGCCTCACAAGCATGGCAACCGTCGTCTTCGCATTACG
>JALPCB010000064.1:0-90078 GCA_026538395.1 Cryptococcus sp. GC_Crypt_3
CAGCGTCTTATCTGTATGCATGCATGATTTATCACGGTTGGCGCAAGGATGAGAAGATGACAGTGGCGAAAAAATCTGTTCCATGATTTATGACATAGCACTGTAGTCGCCATCTGTGATCACTAGCCTTGCACACTCAAATCTAGAGAATCTTCCTATGTACATATGAACAGCTCCAAGTTCTTCAATGCGTCTGTAGTAGGACCAAATCGGCAGCACAGGAGCCTTTCCTTTGTCACCATGACGAATCTGCGCCACAATCCGCTCTCTTCTCTCACCATACCAAATTTCATTTTACCTCCACCAAGACGCGTCGAGTGATTTCATGTTCATCCTCAGTTAATTACACGAATCGCACGATCCCAAAATCCCAATACAACATATTCATCCATAGCTCAAATGGGGCTCATGGGCATATAGATCATGGCCACACGTGCTCGGCGGGGCCGGTCGTCGCATCATGCAGGCGGGGGAAAGGCTGCTCCTGCGACATCGACACCGATCCACGAAGCTGGACGTTCGTCGAGTGCAGTTTCGCTAGCGTCCGATATTCGCTCAGAGGACGAATTGGCTCTTACGCCCGTACCTCTTCGACGCGGAGGTCGTCAGCGCGAGAGCAAGGCTGTGAATACGGGGTCGTCCAGTCGACGGAGCGCTCGCGTGAACGCCAGCGGCAGCGTTGCGCATCGTGAACATGAGCATGATCATGATCCGACATCGTCCCCGCTTCCACCGCGTACGCAGCGGATGACCCGGGCAGCAGCGAAGAAAGACCGGGAAATAGTCGAGCTGGCAGAGGACGAACTGGTGCCTCCGTCCGACGAAGACGAGTACGAGAGCTGGTTGGAGCACAGGCACAGCAGAGATAGGGTACTTCCTTCTTCATCTGGGACTGGGAGGCAGAAGGGAGAGGGAAGGGAAGGAAGTGGGACCCCGTTGACTGTCGTGTTGGATCTGGATGAAGAGGGAGAGTCCGGTATGGCGAGTCCTAGGAAGCCTGATAAGCTTTTAGTGGTGAGTACAGCTGTAGCGACAGCGTGCTGTGTGCTTCGTGCTGATCGTCTCCCTAAGGATTACGCCAATTCATCGCTCAAACCTCATCGAACATTCCGCACATTCCTCTCGTCACCATCACCGACCTCACCGCTAATCTCCCAATCCCAACCAACGGGTCCCACCGCTCTGGAGACTGTTGGAGAACGCTGGATCTCACCGGTGTCAGACCGCACTTCCTCTCGCTCGCAGTCCCGTGAGACATCTCCGACCCAGCCGCTCACTTTTGGCCTGGGCGAAGACGAGTCTCTCTTGCCCGTCCCGAACATATCGTCTATACAAGTTGGGGGAGACGGTAGCGGTAGCGATGCGGGTGAGATATCTCCCGATGAGCTGGACTTGCTCCAGCCCGGACCGAGCGATTGGTACCTCCGTAAAACCCTGTCGCGCCAGCAGACTCCGCTCGGATCCCCAGCAGAAGCACAGCACGATACGCACACAGCGCAGGCGCATAGCATGACACCTCGACAATCAACGGCAATGACGCAAGAAGCTGAAGAGGCTGACGAGAACGGTATCGGCTTGTCAATACCTCAAGTCTCTCTGATGTCCAGTCACCCCGTCACACCCAAGAGAACGCAACCGCTCAGCGGTACTGCAGCTCGCACTCCTGACCCTATGTCGTACTCCCCTCCCCTGCCAATCATGTTCTCACCACCAACGCTCGATAGCATAGAGAATGCACAAGCACACTCGCCCTACCATCAACCCCTTGTTGATCCTTCGCCTCACCCATCGCCATCTATCGTGCAACAGGATTGTTCTCATCCTCCGATGCTACTAGACGATGCACAAGACGATGAGTTGCCAACGGCCTTACGATCTGTGACACCGGAAACGGAGCCCCTTGTTGCAGAAGACAGCGGGACACCACCGCAAGCATCTGGGAGTGCGATACCCATACGATCTGTTCACGTTCCATCGCCTATACGGTTAGCATCAAAGCAAGCTCCACACGACATATCTCCCTCCCGCTTGTTGTCCTCGTCAGTGCCATCAGATTCAATACACCCTCCCATCGACCCTGTACTCGAGCAGTTTCGCACCGCTCGAACTTTTCGTACGCGTACTGTTCTTCAGCTACAGCCATACACCAAAGAACGCCAGATGTACGAAGCGACTTTACGGCGTGGTGGTTTGAAGAAGGGCAAAAGAGCCGTTGCGCAAGCTAAGGAGATCACCCAAGAGGACGTAGACAATGACGTGGAGGGGGAAGATGATCAGAGCTCTGAGGCTAGTGTGGAAGACGAAGCGCCAGAGAGAATCGTCATTGGGAACACTCCACCACCGACAGAGAAGCGCATTCGCCCTTCGAGACCACTAACGGAAGCGGATTTCGACGAATACTACTTTGAGCATGGAGTGGCAGCCAACGAAGAAGATCCGGACGTATTCAGGGCGTTGCAGAAGATCGCTCGGAACAGAGTGCGGGCCGAGAAAGAAGAGAGGAAGAGGAAGAAAGAGGCGGAGCGAGAGAAAAGGGGGTTTGAGAGACTCATGAATGAAGTGGCGCGACTGGACGGGCACGAAGACGCCGTAGAAGAGGTGACTTGCTGTCTTCCATTTGTGGACTGCGCTGATGAGAAACAACAGCCCACACCTGCAGATGTCCGTCGCCCGCTTGTACCGCGCAAGACCACCACGCGTACTCATGGTGGTGCAAGGACATATGCTAGTAAAGATCGTAACCGCCACGCAACAGGTCAAGTCCATTCGTCTGATTCTGAGAATGCTCAATCTATAAGGAAAACTGCGGCACCTCGAACTCCTCACTCACCTGCGAAAAGCGCTACAGGAACTCCGACAGCATCGTTCCGCACAGCTCGGTCGTTTGATGGCGATATCGAGATGGATATAGGATATGGCCAGCAATCCTTCATCATTGACGACCTTCCGAAGTCACCTGCTCGACCGCGTTCTGTTAGTTCAAGCTCGTCCTCAAGATCTGACTCAGCAGCTGCCGATCCCGTCAACGACCATCGTCAGAAGATTGCGCGCAGAATGATGCCCGCTGCGATGTTGAGACGCTTGGAAGCAGAAGCGGCTGCGAAAGAGAAGCGGAAGGAAGAGAGGCGACGAAGGGAGCAAAGAGGAACAGCATCGCCAATGCGGCCGGGCCGTGCCGTGGTGAGACGCGGTGCAGCCAATGCTTTTGACAATCTAGACGATTTATTCGCCGAGGGCGACAGCTCAGACGATTCGCCAATCCCGCTCGATACTCATGGCTCCAGCAGATTTTTCACTCGACCGATAGTCGTGGACGATGACACGAACTCGTCCTCTGAGGCGGCGGAAGACAATCAGACAGAGCACACTCTAGCTAGACTCCATGGAGGTGATTTCGAGGGTATCGTCAATGGCAATCAATCGCGTCCTACCACAGGTCAACAGCGCAGAGGACTTTCTGCCAAGTCTCGGCCTCACAGGACCCGTCGACCTGCTCTAGGCCTGACAAGAAGGATCCGTGACTCTCTTAGTTCTGGAAATAAGGCCATGTCACAAACTCGGCTCGACTTCCCAGCAGTAGACAAATCGCCATCCCGGCAATTTGCGAGAGCCAAAAAGCGGAGACGTAAAGGCCATACTGGCAAGCAGCGGCCCGCTATCAGGCTTGATGACCATGTCATCTTTGCCAATGCGGACTTCGACTTTGACAGTCAAGAAGACGTCCGCATACTGCCCCCGGCCAAAGTAGGGAAGTCGAGACCTTTTGCTCGGACTGCTTCCAACGCCTCGACAGCGACGGCAGGACCGGACATCCTAAATGTTGGTATAGGCAAAGCTCGGTCCTGGGCAAACTTTGATAGGTTCCCAATCGATTTCGATATAACCCCCCTCCCTTCCGGACTCTTCTGTCACGAAGATACGGTACCAGGCAGTGGCAAGCTACGGCATCTCGTGACTACCATACGCGGCGGGCATATTCTCCCTCGAACTCCTACATACGCGACTCAGTACGATATTGAACTTGGCCCCCAAATGGCACCCGAATCGGTTCTTGCTGTTGTCCCACTCGTTTTCGATGCAAATCTGCGACAAATGGTGGCCATCGCGAATGATGACTCGAATGAGGAGATCATTGTCACGCCTTTCGACTTTCTGAGCCAATACCTCGAAGCGCATGCGAGCAGCGACGACGATTCCATGGTAGCTTTACGTGCTACGCTCGCCGACCAGGTGCGGTCGATGACTGCCAGACTCGATGAAGTCGCCATTGGGGATAGGAAATCGGCTCGACTCGCTCGACAGTCCATGCTCAATGTGCGATGGTCGATCTTCGAGCTCGACTGTCGACTTTGTCTTGATACGTTAGAGGCCGAGCTTGTCTCATCATCACTCCAGGATTCGGCGGTAGCGCTGATCCGTCAGCTACTATCTGGTGGTTTCGACAAGACCATACGCCCACTGAAGCTAATCATGCGAGGGGAATCGGATTCGGCTCAGATATCAGATTTATCCATTACGCTTTGGGTCTCACTCGTTCATGCTCTCGCTGCGGTCGACGAAAGGCTGAAGCTGGCTTGCGACTCCACATTCCTGCTGTGTTTCGGTCGAGCTCTCGATACGGTTTTTCATTTGGATCATATTGGCCCGATCGCAGCTGAAAGAATCTGGTTCCTGATTTTTGGTTTATGCGCCTTATCACAATTCGACATGGATGGCAAAATCTCATCTATCTTTACTTCTGCCCCAAGATGGATGTTGGTCCGACGTGCTGTCAGTCTGATCAAGGTGGCATTCGATAAAGAGGCGGAGAAGCGAGCGCAGATCGACCAGCTGCAAGGGAGAGATCGATACATCAAGGCAATGATGGCTCGGTGTGTCCGTCTGTCCTCCGTATGGCGATGGTCTTTCGACCGCGAGAGCTTTTCGGTCGCGACCCGAGACCTCGGAGTCATCTTCAAGGAACGACAATACCGCAATTTGCCGACCGAAGCACCTGTCGACTATCCGCAATTCATCAGCCGTTTCGACATGTCACTCACTGCTGCGGAAGACTCCAAGAGGGAGACCGCTTTCGAGCTGTATCTAAGATTGGTCTGTGTGGCAGCTTCCGATATCATTGCGGGGGCCGAATCTCTCGTTGAAGCTCAACAAGCGGAAAAGGACGTCCAGCGACTAGTGATGTCCATCATACCGGTCAGTGCGGTCAAATTCAATCGACTCTTCCCGCCGTCTACTCGAGATCTGGGCCAACTCATCAATCGGTACTCGACAATGATAGCCGCGTGCTATTTCTCGCCTTCGCTGCTCAGCTACCTGCTGGCAAACTCGCGCAAATGGTCACCTTTCGAACAAGCCGACTTTGATTCGAGGCAGATTTGCATAAGAGGCTTGATGTATCTTGCGGTCGCCTGCAGACATCATCACCATTCCCTCGAACCGGTTGTCGATCGCCTAGCGGAGATACTTGGAGTCCTGCAATCTGAGCTGGACAGCTATGACAGGGCGTCTGCGCCTCCTCACGCACCAAGTCGGATGGAGATTGAGCGGACGATGGTGCTGGTTGTTACTTGTTTCAGGCAAATGATCAAGCATCATTCGTTTGATGTCGAGGCACAAGCAAAAGCGGTGTATCCTGATCCGTATCTTCTACACGAGAGTAAGTGGTGACTTACTCCTGCTGTTTGATCCAAGGTGAACTAATTGGAAAACGTGTAGGCTGGACAATACGAATCTTCGAACTCAACTTGGCCAAAGATCACAAATGCGGTCTGGAGGTGATATCGACTATTCAAACGTTCCTCGATGTGCGCTCGTCCGCTTTGCCGCGTCTTGCAAGACAACGAAGAGAAGCGAAGGAGAGTAATGGGCACTCTGAGAGTATGGACGAGTTCGGATCACTAGGGATCGACTTTACAGCTGCGGACGTTCTGGCTTTGGGCGGCGAGGCAGAGGACGATCCGGTCGAAAGGCTAGACACGCAATTTGCTCTGGTAGGTCATCACAATAGCTCGAATAAAGACCGCGATGTGCCGCTGATGCCAGTGCGTTGACAGATCATCGAAAATGTCATATGCCCGAAGATATATCGTCTCTTATCAGACATACTGCCTCCGGTTTCCGAGGAACACCAATCAGACTACGCGCACGCTCTTGATAGACAGGCTTTTATCAGTAAACTTACCAGATGCTGGTCTGATTGTGCGGCAGTGCTTGTGGTCGAGCATCAGAAACTTGTGAGTGCTTCCCTCTCGAGCTCAGCAATATCAACAGCAGAGTGAGCTGATATGTATTTGGCCGATCCTCGTAGGACTGGTCGACTTTCATCTCGCCATTTGGTCGACAGTCGTGGGCTCGTCTGGGTGAAGAGCGAGGCAGAGTCCAGGTGGGCTTGCACTTCATGCTGAACGTGGCGCAGCTTGATCCCGGAGCTTTCATCGTGAGTGCACTTGAGTTGTTACTGCCGCGGGCTGTTGTTGGGCTTTATAGAGCCTTTTTTGGTGAGAAGGGTGGCACAGCTGATACTGTTGGCTCTGCCTGCAGCATCACGAAGAAGACTACATCGCACTGCTGTTCCAAGTTATCGGCACGGATAATATCTCAGTCGAGCACTGTTATCTCACATATCTGGTGGCGATGCAAGGAGCGTTGGATCACCCGCTTCTGTTCCCTCTGCGCGGGATGGAAGTGCTAGAGCGACCAGTAACCGAAGAGGAATTCATGGATATCCGAGGGGAAGTCTTACGCTGTAAGTTGGCCACATTGAATCGTAAAGAAAGATTGGCTGTTACTTACCCAAACTCGTGACACAACATGATAGTGATCTTCGCTGCCATTCCTGAGCTGTTACGATCCCCGCGCACGGCGCCAGCGACCAAGTCGTTCGTGTATAGATGTATGAACCTCCTCATCTCCTCTCTCGTGGCTTGCGACGAGGTGCGTCACAATTCCTTTTTCCTCTCCTCTTCCCTCTATCAACTGTCTTCACATATTACTCATCTTGACGAACAGAACTGATGGTATTCATCTCCCACTACCGTCACAGTCAATCCCACAAGACAAAGTACTGCATAAACAATCGTATCTCCTCTTCGTCCATTCGGTCCTCAAAGACCTATCAAAGCTCGCAGGAGCGTACATCACCCCCATGTCCATACCCGCTCTCAAGTATTTCGCTGGGACATTCATGTGATCAACACGTCTAATCCTTCATCAGTACTTTCTATTGTATATACTTGCCGCACTGGCCAATCATGCACAACATAATATGTAACAGTGATCGGAGAACTCTCATGTCACCACACATGCCCAAGACGAAATACTGTTAGCTGCACACTCCTATTCGCATGACCATACAGTACTCGTACAATGGACTACTGTATGTGACACGACTGATACTGTGCTGGACTGGTGACATCTCGCTTCTCGTGTGGAAATACATATACATTGCACCATGCTGAAAACCTAACGGACACGGGACTAAGTCTGGTATTGCTTGCCTATATACGATAACAGATAATAATCAGCGCCAATATCACCAAAGGACCAAAGCCAGGAAGACATCGTCCCGCACGGCAGAAGGCCAGAACGGTGGTGGGAAGTGAGGTGGACGACACTCGACTCACGGAGGAACTTTGCGATGGTCTCCAATTGGATATTACTAGTACCTTCGTAGATGGCGCCGATCTGCAACGCGGTATGACAAGTATCACGAACACAATGATCAGCACAGCACATCTTCATTCCCGTTCCCAAGTCCAAGTCCAAGTGAGACACGAAATATCATTCAGGATGCGAGTGAGTGGACCCACCTTGGAATCGCGCCAGTACTTCTCCAATCCGACTTCTCGGACGAAACCTATCACGTCGCACCCGTTAGCGCTATTGGACATGTTGTAAAGACGTGAGCTCGACGAAGACTCGCCTTGGCCGCCTGCCCACTCGATAGCCGATCCTGTGGCTTTCTGCGCTATGACAGAGGAGAAATATCTAGGATAGAGACCAAGATGTCAGCTGAGTTTGTGCAAGCCTGGAAGCACTGGTCAGCTCACTTTGCCATCGCTGCTTCTTTCGTGAATGGTCGGCCTTCCTCCTGTTCACATTTTACAATCCAATATTGATCAGCAAGTACTCGCGCATGTTTGAGTAAGAGAAGAAACCCACCTTGAGTCGGGCAGCGTTATAAGTCAACAACCTCGCAGCCTCGATCTCCGTTGCCACCTCCGCGAACTGGAATCCCATCCCTTGGAACTCGCCGACCGGTTTCCCGAATTGTTTACGTTGGTATGCGTACGTCAGGGCTTTATCGAAGGCGCCTTGAGCCAAGCCGACCATCTGCGCTGCGATACCGATGCGGCCTTCGTTGAGGATTTCGATTGCGATCTAGGGATTTAACGATACGAAAACATTACGGGCTACTGTCAGCACAGCTGCCGGGCAGATCGCAAGTCAGACACAACGCCGAGCATTGACATACCTTGTATCCCTTGCCGACCTCACCGACAACGTTCTCCTTGGGTATCTTGACATCGTCAAAGTTGAGCAAACAAGTAGAGGACGCTTTGATGCCGAGCTGCACAGGAAAGCCAGATCAACTACTATCGGAGTGAACCGTATTCTATACAGCTGCTAGGTGATGTGCTACCCACCTTCTTCTCCTTCTTGGCGATCTCCACGCCCATGTCCTTGGTCATCACGAAACACGTGATACCTTTGTAGCCCTTTGACGGATCGACGTTGGCGAACACCTACAAAAGATCCTCGCTTAGCACGGTCACAGATCACTACTGTTCAAGACGATCAAACTTGCAAGGAATGTCTCTGCTTCAGCAGAGTTCGAGATCCACCTGGCATTCAGGTTTTTCATAAGCTTATCACAAGACGAAGCCATGGATCAAGCTTACATCTTACTACCGTTCAAGACGTAGAAATCGCCGCTCTTGTCTAGCTTAGCGGTAGTCTGCAAAGCGAACGCATCGGATCCCGAAGCAGGCTCGGAAAGACAGAAGGACCCGACCTATCATACGATGAGAGGAACAGTACCAGTCAATGATATCATCATCGATAAGTAAGAGGCCAGTGACTGACCTTGCTAGTTGCGAGATCGGGTAACCATTTGTCCTGGATCTCTTTGCTGCCGTATAGTCGTAGGACGGTGTTGACTAGCGTATTATGCACGTCACAAAGCACAGCAACGGATGCGTCGACTCGGGCCAGTTCCTAGTCGAACAAGAATGCCAGATTGGCAAGTGTGAGCTGATGATCACACGAGGGAGTCCTGGTCCAACTCACCTCGATGGCTATGATGGCGGAAGTGAACGAGCACTCCGATCCACCGTGGTCGCCCGACGTCTCTATGCCCATGAGCTATCAAAGAGGCAGCTGGTGAGTATGCGATGGCAAAAGAGTAGCTCGAGCGTATCAAGTACTCACGCCATTGTCAAACAACCCCTTGATGATCTCCGGGTCCATCTGCTCCTTCTCGTCCATCTCTATGACTCTCGGCGCAATGACGTCGTCAGCGAAACGCCTGACCGACTCGCGAAGCATGTTCTCCTCCTCCGTGAAATTCCATAATGACAGCGGCGTGTCGATCTCGGGTCGCGTAATCTCTTGTACCCCACGACGAGCGGGAGTGGTCGTCAGCTGTCGGGCGACCGTAGGTAAGCCGCGAGGACGAAGTGGTGCGACCATGGAGCGGGAGCGGAGCGTGCGGGCGAACATTGCGATGGATGTGGGTATAGCTCAGTAGTGTGTGTAGCTTGTCTGGCGAGGTGTATGTGTGTCTTGAAGGTATGGTGGTCGGTGTTACTCGTGTTCGTGTTCGTGTTCAAATGACTTTATACACTTTGAACTGTGACCTTGTTGCCACGCCTCCGGTTATCTCACGACAAAGCAGTAACCGGCAACCGACAGAAAACAGTGGCAGGCGGCGATGACCGGTGAGAAGGGGGCCACATAGTTTATTTGTGCCCCGTGGTCAACACGACAAGGGTGACATCACCGCATCACCGCACAAGTCAACCTCCGTATGCCCCGTAGCCAACCTCCACTTTTGGCTTCTCCCATACAATGCACATGCGCATTCACAGCAACAGTGCGAATCCGTCCGCACACGTCGAGCAACTAGTGTATCACGCCGTACTCCGATTCATCTGTTCTCAAGCACTGGCAGCCATATAAGATACTCGGGGAGCACAGCTACATCACCGCTGAACAACATCAACATCGCACGAACATCTGAAGAAATTCAGGTAGAAACAATCAGTAAACGATATAGCGTCACTGCAATGCCGTACTTGCTAGCGATCAACTGCGGCTCGTCCTCCATCAAGGGCAAGCTGTTCGGTATCCCTTCCAGCAAAGATGATCCATTAGAGACTCTGGCCGAGCTGGCAGTGAGCAATATCAGCTCAAAGGGAGAAAAAGTCAAAATCAAGATCGATTGGGAGGAGGGCAAGGGCGAGAACAGCGTCGAAGAGGCTGATGATGGCGATAAAGTCGATTGTGAGTTGGTGTCCTTCAGCACATGTGTGAGCAGTACTGATCTGTACTACAGATGAATCGCTGGTGCCGTTGCTGCTAGACCACTTGACCAAATCCGGTTCGCTGAAAAAGGAGGATATCAAATACATCACCCACAGAGTGTAGGTAGTCTTTCGCTCTCAACGCCCAAAAGGTTGTATAGAACTGACACAAATTACCGTGATCTAGAGTGCATGGCGGCACACACCAAAGCGGAATTCAGATCTGGCACGGCCACGAAGAAGGTCTGACAGAGATGGACAAGCTGTCCGAGTTTGCTCCTCTTCACGTGAGTTCACAGGCCACAGCTAGTACCACTCTGGAATGGTCAGGCGATGGCTGACTTGCTATATCCACAACACCACTGTATAGAACCACCATGCCGTCCTTGCTGTGAGAGCATGCCTTGATGCGCTACCCGATCACACCTCCCTGCTAGTATTCGACACTCTTTTCCACGTAAGTCGACTCGACCTACAAAGCTTCATCGAGTGCTTACCCAACCGACGTTAGCAAACGATCCCACCAGAGGTATACACATACGCCCTGCCCCCACCAGAGAAGGAGCTCGCGATGCCGTTACGCAAAGTACGTCTATCCCTTCGCATGGTGACTGGCATGCTGATAAGCGTGTGCGGACAGTACGGTTTCCACGGTCTCTCCTACGCCTCGATTGTCGATTCCTTGTCCAAGCACCTGAACAAGCCTCAGGACAAAATCAACGTTGTTGTCGCACATCTGGGCAGTGGCGCTTCAGCAGCATGCATCAAGGGTGGAAAGTCTTGGGACACCAGTGAGTTACTGCTGAGCTATGTCATCACGGCAATGGATCTAGACACTCATATTGCGTCTCATAGGCATGGGCTTGACCCCGCTCGAAGGATTGATCGGCGGAACTAGGTCCGGTACCATAGACCCTACCGCCATCTTCCATCACACTGCCGACGCTGCATCAGATGCTGGGTTGGGTGAGATCGGCGTTACAAAGGCTGAGCTTGTATTGAACAAGTGAGTGAGCGTCGGACGCGAGTGGAAGATCTTTTCGCCAACTTGTGAGATAACAGGAACTCTGGCTTGGCCGCTCTTGCCGGTACGAGCAACTTTGGAACTATCATTGCGCATCTGGACCCCTCAAGCTGTTCAGAGGAAGAGCACAAGCGGGCCAAATTGGCCTATGCGGTATTCCTCGACCGCGTGCTCAATTTCGTCTCGCAATACCTGTTCAAACTACTTTCCACGACCCCGCTGGACCAGATTGACGGGATAGTGTTCTCAGGAGGAATAGGCGAGAAGGGCAGTCAGCTCCGCGCTGACGTCCTGGAGAAGTTTTCGTGGTTGGGAGCACAAGTAGACACGTCGAGAAATAACGTGCAGCACGGCGCGCAAGTGCGGGAAATCACTAAAGATGGAAGCAAGCTCAAGGGGTGGGTGGTGGAGACGGACGAGGAAGGGTGGAGCGCGAAGATGGCCAGGGACGAATTTGGCTTCTAGTCCGTGTTGTGTGTGAGCGTGCAGAGTGACAGACGGTTGTGGGGCAGCATCGATAGGATGAAAGTGTAAGAAGAAGCTAGTTGATACCCTGTCCAAAGTGAATGCACAAATAGATGAGCAACGCTACTCGGTGTATTTGGCTCCGATGGGATCAGTAGGGATGATCCGGGTAAACAAGAGACCGAAATTTTAGTAGATATTCTATGCAACTCCAGTCAGCTGAGCACTTACCACTATATTTCATTATATCAGCTAGTGTTGCGCTTACTCCTCGTTCTACCCGCAATTATAAGTGGTCGTGCCCCTGGTGCCCTCGCTCTATCCCCGCATGAGGCCCTAACACTCCTGCGAGACATTAGCAGCGCAGGCGGACGTTCCGAGATACCCGGCATTTGACTTGTTCTACCGATCAACATCCACGCATATAGAGTAAGTATATATACCCCCGCATCATACAGAGACTGCGTCCCCCATGTCATCCCCAACACTATCAACTACGCTGCGTCGCTTGGCCCGTTTGCCACCGCCCTTCAGATCAGGTCCAGCCTTGGTGCCCATTACAAGATCAGCACGACCAGCACGACCAGCACGACCAGCACGACCAGCACAGCTCGTCCGAGGGTACTACTCTTCTAGCTCTAGTTCTGGCTCTAGCTCTAGTTCTGGCTCCAGCTATTATACCAGTGCCAGCTCTAGCTCTGCGTCTAGTTCTAGCTGCGGCTCTAGGTCCAGCTCCACTTACAGCACCAAGCCAAATACCAGTCCGCCTCCGCCCATCCCACTGCCAAACGGATACACCTACTACGTGAACCACAACGACACGCCCTTCGACATGTCGAACCCCACCGACTCCAACGGGATCGGGACATCGGTCCCGCCTCGTGCAGACCAGATCTACACCTCGTCCATACCCGCACCGCACTTACCGCGGAGCTCGGTCTACCACTATCTCTTCCCATTCAAGAAATTCAAAGGCAAGCATCGGACCCGGTTCTACTATTACCAAGAACCGAACTTGGACAAACCGTCCTTCATCGATGGTCTGACAGGTCGCTTTGTCACGCGCGGCCAAGTGGAAGAACAGGCCAAGCGGCTTGCATCCGGGTTGAAGAAGCTGGGCGTGGAGAGAGGAGACGTAGGGTGTATCTTCGGTATGAATAGCCTCGAATGGGTCAACGCCTGTTTCGGGAGTCAGGCTGCTGGCGTCATTGTCTCTCCTGCCAACTATGCCTAGTAAGTGCGAGTGTTCTTCGTCATATAACCCTGATTCACTGTAAAGAGTACAGAGTGCTAACGGAATGACCGTGACTCGCCCGCTCGCTCCAACCGCAGCACACCACCAGAACTGCTACACCAACTGCGCGACTCAACCTCGACCCTAGCCTTCGTGCAGCCCTCGCTCTTACCCACGTTCCTCAAAGCGCTTGAACTGGGCTACGACATCCCCGACTCCCGCATCATCCTTCTCTCTACGCTCAAAGACAAACCTGCAGAGTACGCTGATCGCTTCAAGTGCCTCGAAGAGATCTGGGATGCGCCAGGCGCGCCCAAGAGGTTCCAGGATGGTATGGAGGAAAGAACGGCGTATCTCTGTTATTCGAGCGGGACGACTGGGAGAGCCAAAGGCGTCGAGACTAGTCATCATAACATCACTAGTCAAGTGAGTCGCTGCTCTGACTCTCTTCGACCATCATTTATCATTTCCAAGTGGGGCAACGCTGATATCGTGTTGCTGCGCAGGTACAAGCTTTCAACTGCTCGAACGAAAAGATCAGTAACAAGGACGTCATCTTGGCTGTTCTCCCTTTCAGTCATATCTACGTGAGTTTGTCATGTCTATAACTGCCTACCACCGATGCTGACAGGCGATGCAGGGCTTGTCCGTGTGAGTGACGACTGCTTGTGACAGCCTATTACACGCGTCATTCAGCTGATGAATTAACATTGCATACAGTACCCTGCACCAGCCTCTGACTGTAAACGGCACGGTTGTGATTCTGCCTCGTTTCGAAGAGATATCAGTGCTCAATGCCATTCAAAAGGTGAGCTAGACATACAACACTATGATTGCTCGATAGAAGCTAAATCGACGTACGATATTCCGCAGTTCAAGATCACTTGGTGTCTTGTAGTTCCTCCCATGATTATTGCCTTCCTACACTCGACCAACATAACCAAGTACGATGTCTCCTCCTTACGCGGATTCATGTCCGGTGCAGCGCCACTATCGTCCGACCTGATCAAGGCGTTCCAAGCGAAATACCCCCAGATTCCCGTGACGCAAGGGTACGGTCTCACCGAGACTTCTCCCGTGTCAAACGTCATGACGCTCGAAGAGGCCAAACGTAAGCCTGGAAGTATAGGCCGGATCTTGCCGACGTATCAGGCGCGTCTGGTCAATCTGGAAGAAGGCAAAGATGTCGAGCCTAATCAAGGCAAGAGGGGAGAACTGTGGTTGAGAGGACCGAGCGTCATGAAGGGTTATTGGAAGAATGGGCCTGCGACCGCTGGCGTTTTCGCCTCTGGGGGATGGTTCAAGACGGGCGATGTAGCCACCATCGACGAGGAGGGGTACTTCTAGTAAGTCACGATGGAGGTCGACCTGTTGCCTTTACTGATTTGCTACTGTACTTCTACCTATCCTGACTATCTACCTCGTTCCGTGGCACTTATCCACACTACTGCTCGTCGACGTCACTGCGCAGCATCGTGGATCGAGTGAAGGAGTTGATCAAATACAAGGGATTCCAAGTGCCCCCTGCCGAGCTCGAAGCTCTGTTGCTCACTCACCCCGACGTGGCAGACGTAGGAGTGATCGGTGTCTACTCGAAGTCCGAAGCGACCGAGCTGCCCCGGTACGTTTCACCTTTCTCTCTCACACTTATCGCAGGTAAGTTTATGTGCTAATGTACCCCTGTTGACTTAGCGCATACATCGTCCCGAAAGGCGGTCTGGCATCAGTCCCTTCCCCGGCGGCCAAGCAGGAATTGTCAGAAAAGATAGCTGGATGGGTCCAGAAAAACGTCGCTAATCATAAACGACTCCGAGGGGGGGTTATTCTCTTGGACGCTATACCCAAAAGCCCAAGTGGTAAGATCCTGCGCAAAGATCTTCGCGCTATGGCCGCAAAGGAGGAAGAGGAGGGCGTGATCAGAGGGAGGATAGCCAAGTTGTAGTTGTGCGCAGAATCAGACACAGACACTTCGGATCTCTGAAGCGAGGGGAAGGGACATTGCGCTTTGTGGGAGATCTCAGCGGATGTATCTGAAGTAGCAAGGACTATGTGTGTTTCATACTCATACTCAGAGAGTATGGAGTATAGCATGTTGTATTACCAGCCCATGCACAGTCACTCGATGCGTGCGCTCCTCTATTGTCTCCACGCAGAGCAAGCAACCGTTCCTGCATGCCAGCGTACTCTATATACGTCCGGCCGGCGGTTATCACCGCTAGCCAGAGTTTAAGACATCGGAACGCTGACTCCTTCTGCTCCCGAATTCGGAGAGTTCGTTCTTGGCGTGACAAATGACTCGAATGTGATTGGCTCACCGTAACCGATCGTTAGTCATAACGATAATTCCAAGTGACGGTTACCCGGCGAACGCGTTCATGTCAGACGTATATAAAGGGGAGAGATGACATACTCTCCCAACGCACCATCTCACCATCGAACAACATCCACACTCACACCCACCACACACATACTTGCCATCTCCACACACTATACTACTCAGTTGTCGCCCACCCCACCACACCCCACCACCCAACACACACACACACAATGTCCTGCTCTGGTAACCCCTCCAACTGCTCGTTCTGCGGCGTGAGTCTCGTCCCTTACTCTTTGACCTAAGCGGATCACTCGCATCTGAGCCGAGCTAACGCTCGCCTGCGCCTCGCAGAACACCCCCTCCTCGTCCGACTGCGCCAAGAACGAGGTCAGCGGCTGCACCACCGACCCCAAGGGATGCACCGTCTGCGAAGGCAAGGGCTGCCTCGCCGTCGAGTGCACCGGGTGAGTTCAGTCACCCTGCGTCATGTGGATCGCTAGCTGACCCGGTTGTTGCGATCGTAGTAACACATCCACCTGCAAGGCATGCCAGAACGGCAACTTTTCCACGTGCCGCAAGGCCCAGATCTCCGCTTCCGAGGGTGTCGAGCCTGCTCGACCTGCTCCTATCGCCTAGATCTGTAGCTCAATAGTTCGCTGGTTCCAGTCTTCGTCATGTTGTCGTCGGTTGTTTGCTGTCATAGTAGGCTAGCCGGTCTGTCTGTCTTCCCTCATTTAGGTTTCCCTTCGTAGCAATTCATGTATAACAGCCATATCATGCACTTCGCCTCGTCCATCCTGTACTTGTCCTCGTATTTGATGCTACGCGCTGAACAAGGCGGCAGTCACTATCCCATCTGGAAACCGATGGACTAATGACGACGTGGATGACAACAAATACAATATCTCATACGTCTACATGATTGTTCACCGAAGCGTGCTATACAGTTGATATTCTCGTACAATTTCGATGCGTCTACAACATATTCTGTTTGTTTCGCCCGTTATACCTTTCGACTTGCTTCGACATGGCGCTGAGTCTTGACAACGTGTTCTTTTCGGGAGAGTCTGATTCAATTGACATACAAAGTCTGGAATCGTTTCACGCAACTACCGGCGTGCTCAGAGGCGAGTCGGTACGCCTGCCCAGCATGCCAAGATTCAAACCTGCTTGCCTTCGCATTCTATCGTCAGACAAACTCCAGTCAGCTTCGCCGCTCGCTCGATGTGATGTTGCGCAAAGGGAATCGTCGAGCACTGACCTGGCTTGAAAGTTCTTCTCGCCCAGATCCTTCGCCTCGCCAGGAGGCCCATAGGGTTGACGTAAAACGTGTATTTTCGCCGGCAAATTGGGTAACGGTTGACTTGCCGATCTCGCTTGCGCAGGGATTTGGAATTTGTCTTCCCTGACAGCGGACGCAGTCACAGATCTTGCATTGTTCGAATTCTGAAGTCCGCTAGGGCGACCACGTCCAAGGTCGAGAGCGCCATATCGAGAAGGCTCTACCGCGGTGGCAAGACCAGCACTCTTCTTCACTGCATTGACGGTCTGCAGCGTCTCCTTTGGTACTGGTGATGACCGCTTCGGAAGCTTGGAAGTGAGAGCGCCGAAAGACAAGTCACCGGCAGCTGCCATTTCTTGTCGGGCTTGAGCGAAGCGACCACCTCGAGGTGACTTGATCGAGGAAGGTGTCTGGGTGATACCAAGGCTGGTATCCGCAATGGATTTGGCCGGTGAAGGGAATTCGGTCAACCCGGAAGATGGCGAAGTGGGGCCATCGCTACTGGTGGGCGAAGTGGAGGCAGTTCCATGAGCAGTATAAGCGGCGATGGAAGGAGCATCGAAACGAGATCTCGGATCGACTGGCGGTGTTAGGAGCGATTCCGGGGCCGATTCGAACCTCGCCCTCAGCTCAGAATCCTCAAGTGTCATACTTTGCGCTTGAGCCATTCGACCCCGCCTTGCTTGGAGATTGGCCTGCATTTGGGCGGAAAGGACACTGCGCTGATTCGATTGATTATTGAACGCCTGAGGCTGCAGCGATGCCAGTTGTTGTTGAAGGTGGAGTTGCTGGAAGTATTGCTGCTGCTGAGCCTGTTGTTGCTGTGACAGCGTATGTCTGTCGAAGCCTGGCTGTCGTTGCGCAGCCATTAAGGCTGATTGTGCTTGCTGTTGAGCGAGGACCTGAGCTTGCGTTTGGCGGTCAGCGACGGCCTTCTGGGCTTGCTGGAGCTCGAGGAGCATCATGGCTTCGCGTAGCTGGTGTTGTCCGTTCTGGTGGCTTAGGAGGTGAAAGAGGGCTTGTCGTTGCTGCGCCTGCTGCTGGTGTGCGAGCTGTTGGAGATGCGCTTGCCGTTGGGCTTGCTGCATGGCTTCATGGACATGTTGAGCGGTTGGGTAGCCGCGGCCTTCACGGGTTGCGCGAGAGTCAGAAGACTGGTGTGAAGTCAAGGCGGTCAGCTGAGAAAGTTGCCGAGGAGAGACTTGTTGTACTCACATTAGCGTAACCACCGTGATTGTACGGGACGCCGTTCGGATCCAAGCCTAATGCAGCCATCTTTGACGCAATAAAGGCCGAATCATCACCGTCTTCCTCCTCGCTGAACGATGGACCGAGAGTATGATCCGCCCCAGCGTACCTGATCTGGCGGTCTGGACCAGGGCCATGCTCGTGAGACGACATGTACAGTGGTGGTGGTGGAGGGGCTGCGAGGGGAGTCGTGATCCTGCCCGACTTTGTCGACATACCGGCGTTGGGTGTTGAGGAAGGGAAAGTGCACTCTGTCACAAAGGTAGGACCGAAAGGCATCGGAGCTGGTATGGGCAGGTCGCTGTGGGATGTGGCGGGTCGTTGGGCGAAGTGTCTCGAAGCGAGAGGTGCTTGCACCGAGGTCATCGTTGAGGTGGCTGTGAGCGAGATAAGTTGGCTGGAATGAACGGAATTTCTGAAGAAAGCCAATGCGAAGGAAAGCTGTTACTGATGAACGAAGCGGTAAGATAGATTGTAGGAGGTTGCAATGCAAATGCGAAGTTTTCTTGGATTGGGGAATGTAGTGTAGAGCTGGGGCGTGAAATCCAATGAGATGGAAATGAGTTGATTTGATGCGATGTGGGAAGAACAACGGTGCCGAGGAACGAGGTGGTTTGTCGTGGAATGCGGAAATAGTGTGTTTTTCTGTACAATAAGTAGGAGGGAAAAAGTGGAAGAGGAAGGAGAGGAGCAAGAGGTCGCTGACCAGACTGAGTCGAAGGAAGGAGTGGAGTAGCAAGCGAGGCTGTACGACTATGTGTGAGACTGTGAGACTGTGAGACTATAGAGATACGCTTCCCGCCCCGTTTTGACATTGCCAACTGCCCCACTCGCTGGTGCTGGTGGGTAATAACACGTAATCAATCTTATCAAGACATGACATGTGGCACTTAGAGTTGAGATCTCACGTGGGCAATTAGTCAAGTCAATGCTACCTTCCACTGATACCGCTGTTGGATGACAGGTCTCACTTGGTGATGCTTTCACCTGCATTGCACAGAAGCGTTTTACAGATCCAAGCAGAATCATGGAATCTGCTGATGCTGTGACGCAGCACGACTTGGTTGAGACCTCGCATGAGGCCACCGTGCCGATCCCAAATGCAATGTAGACTCACTCGCCAAGCAGATAGGTTGCTCTGCGACTCCTCATCCTCTCTGACCAGGAACGTGCTGTGGTGGTAGATGTAGTACCCGAGTACATGAAAAGCAATGCTCGCGGAGTTCTTGCCAAGTACCACTTGTCGTGGATGACCGAAGATGCTTACGATAACAGAGACGCAAAATATATAGGTTAATCAAGTTAGGTCATCCAGTTGTTAGCAATCTTATATGGTATAGACGACATCGAGTTCAATCACTGGTTTGAGCTCGCACGGTTTTCTGCTCAGGACCCCACCGCTGAACCAGTCTGAGTATGATGTCAAAGCTGAATATCTGAGCGTACTTTGGGATAACAATACATCTGTATCGTGCGAATGGCGATTGCCATGGTAGAGCGATCCATCACCGGATCGTCGAATGCCAATTGCGCCAAAGGGAACACGCATGCTCGTCAGCAATCTGAGGTGTTCTGATCACCATGCGGTAAAATCGTGATTTCCTGTCAGACGCGCATACGTTTCGCAACGCTTGCGGCTAACATATGTGCCTCCCCCGTGATTAGCGGCAATGGTATGTCAGTTACAAAAACAAAGACTCGATCGCTCCGAGGTGGCAGGAAGGGGATACGAAGTCGTTGTGAGACTGATTCTCAGCTACGGCATCCCGATCGCTTTTGTGGACATCAACCTATATGTACGTACTCGGTCTTGGCATTTGGCAATACGAGCATCGATCCTCCGTCAAATGCGGAGCGGAGTCGTGTATACCTACATGTTGCATCGGCTCGAGACGGTATGTGTATATCAATGCTCAAAGGCCTACGCTGAGCGAGCTCACAGCCGTAATCCGAGACTTGAGCACCCGCACGCCGTAATCCGAAATTCTCGCTCGACGTACGCCGTAACCCGACCAACGCCACAAATTGCCAGATACCATAATACCATAATGCACATTCGATACCAGATCTCATTCCTACGCTAGCTGGCACAGAACAGATCCGCTGCACACCCGCTCACCGTACACTGCACAACAACTTCGAGACGACGTATACGCGTTTACTCACTTGTAGACCCCTAGTCGTTCCTTCGTGTCTCACGCATTAGTCACCGACGAAGATCGCGAAGTACTCGGCCAATTACGCGCACGCGCACATTAATTCGTGTTTACCGTCGTTATTAAAGCTGACGCTGATGCCCTCTAACTCCGGTCGATCGAGCATGTCAGTCACAGCAGTTACGGTAGCGCGCTTTTGGCCAAAAGCTCATTGTGCATCCATCTCCTTATTGCTGTAATGCTAGGTACCGTGGGATCTTGCAACCGTTGCTCTAGCTTCTCATTCTTAATGACGATAACAGTGTTTATCGCACGTACTGGCAATAAACAATGCGCTATATGCGACGCTAAGCGCTATTCACGCGCTATACTAGTGATCGTCGCGATAGCACAGAAAGCTTACACCGAGGAGGACGACGACGCCGCAACTCCATGTCGCACTCCCATCCGATTCCGCTCCGGAAACACGTAGGATGCCGTTACCGCAACGCCAAACGCATACCTGGTACAGACCCCATTCTCGACCCCGCAGCCGTCTCTCCCGGAAGAGAACAAACAAGCATAATGACTATCCTCCATGAACCCTCCTTGAACGACTGGTCCTGGACTTAGCTCGCTTACGATGCTCTTATCGTCCTTTGGCTCTGTGCTAGTGTTATAGATACTGCTGTTTTTCCGATTACCGAGTGGACGAGCGGACGTGTGGACGAGCGGAAAAGCCGACGAGATTCCCATGGTATTGTATGCAACTTCGTCCTGTTCGGTTCACGGAGAGTCGGACTTTGCTGTTCCACGGCCACCACTGGAACCACTGGCCCTCGCGGTTCGCTGACGCCCATGGAGGTTGGGCAAGTCGCGTAGATATCTCTTTTACGTGACGTCTGGCGAGTGCGTACACGCACACGTTTGTCCAATTTTACACGTGTGACGGACCAGGTTTCGCTTCTCTAACCAGAACACAGTGGGAATTATTCGTAAGCACTGTTATGCAAATTGCAAAGAAGCTTCGGGGAACAGACACGGAAGCTGGAACGCGGTCTGGATCGGGAAGGGACCCCCCGCCATCCGGAGTGGCGGCGGAAAGGTTCGTAACGGGTCCCAGCTGTCGTGCAAGCACGGGTTTTGGGCATCGCGCAGCCGACCCAGTAGTAGTCCGATGGAAGCCCCCATGCTCCATACCCATGGAGAGCAGACAAGAACTTGAGCTCCGCAGTACCAGCAGTAATTGGTCTCGGTCTCTCGGTCTCTGCCTCAGCTCAATAGAGTTTGAACCAAAATAACCAAAAAGACTGCTCTGTGTGTATTTTCCCTACATTTGGCGTTTTCCCGAATTTTCTTCTCTTGAACCCTTTTAAGACCGTTATCACCTGTTTGTCCAATCTGGTCCTCCGCGCTTGACGGTGTGTTGCTGCGCTTTTAGCGGAGGCGTTTGTGTAGGCCAAAGAGGACTTTAGAGGTGGAAAAGGGTAGCCAAGTAAGCGATGATTACGAGTAATCGAACTATTACTGTAATTGTCTAGGGCAAGATCTTCAGGATCTCGAAAAGGTCTAATCTTATTACCACTACTTTGATCCATCGCTCTGTACGGGTACTAGTACGAGTACGAGTACGGGTAAACCACCGTCGATCCTTGATGCAGCACGAGAGTACCCAGCAATCGCGACCACCCCTACCAACACCGCTACTTCCGACTGGTGCTGTCCCAGCAAAAGTGGAAAACATTATAATACCGGGCCTCGTTCTTCGCATTGTCAACTGAATTCCCCACCTTGCAGTCAATAACAGTTGATAGTAGTATTGTTATTGTCGAAAGCAGCTCGGATGCTTTCTTGATTTCTATTCCTACCTACGCCACAACAGCCGGTTTAGAGCTAGTCCAATTCAGCTAGTGCCAAAACAGCAACCTTGTCATTCTTACCTCCTATTGTACCACTTGCATCGCCCTCCACCGGCAATCGCACATACCCTCATCATTCTATTAGTCACCAGCGCCCACCCCACGCCGCCCGCGTACGCGCGCCAAAGCATTATTATTAATGCAAGCGCGCTTGTCGTAGCTTGGAGGCCTCTTGAACTACAGCTTGTAGCCGGCCAATCGGCCCAGGCCATGTGAGCGAGCCCATTGTCTTGAAGCTTGCCGCATACAATACTCCGTCGCCACTCGATACGGCGGTTCATAGGCGCTTGGTCCACTGCAGACTGCGCAAGCATTTCTGGCTCCGGCTGAACTTCGGCACGCAGCGGTACAGGATCGCAAGAAATCCGAACTCTTTTCGCGCATTCGACGCATTCTATACCGGCATCGCCGCTTTGCGCTCCCTACGCTAAGGTCAAAGTGTAACTTTGGACTCCTGCTAGACCCGTCCCATTGACATCACGTCAAACCTTGGTCTGACTCATCGTGGTCGTACCCCCGAAAACCCATCATGTTCAAGCAGCTAGAGGAGATCAATGTCTCCCACTTGGACATAGAACCAGTGGACATAGAGTGAGTGACTATTTCTCCTTCCGCCTATTACGAGCAGGCTGCGTCTGCTTTGGAATCCCGCAAACCCGGACCCCTCTTTGTCCCCTGGGCTTGACGCTTTAATGGTCTGGGCTACAGAGCACATGCCCTTCCATTTATGCTTGGCTAACGTTGCTCGTGATCACCAACCAGGAACTCTCTGTTGGAATCCCCCTTTTACGTAGCATTATCAAATTACTCCCCAAAGACACCTCGGGCACCGGCGCGGGACTCTACTACAGCACTCGTCACACCACCTCGTCGTCGTCCATCTTCGCCCCTACGTCCAATCAACGAAAACCCCCCTGGACCAGCTTACAACTATTCCTTCCCCTCACCGCGATCTCAGGCAACCAGTATGCCTTCCCCAACCTCTATCAACCCTCTTTCATTACCTGGCCCAGTCCTAGTCGCCCAGCACCGCGCATCGGTCTCGGGCAGACCTCGACGGCCTTCCCCACTGCTTCACGAGATCCAACCGCCCAGCAGAAGGCTATCAGCGCATCAGATGCTTCTCCTCACTCCATTTGGCGGATCTGTGCCCGCAGGAGCTTTGTCAGGTGGATCTGGCATGGCGAGGGGCTCATCAAGCACTGGTTCGGCGATGGGTCCGCTCCCGACAGCACCCGCAAGACTCGGCAGTGGAACGGAACGCTCAAGTGGATGGCCTCGCAAGGACAGTGGTCACAGCATAGGCATGTCCGCAGGCCCTTCATCCTCAGGCATGGGGCGGGAAATGTCGATGTCTTCAGAAAGGATAGCCCCCCGTATGCGCCATTCCCTCGCACACCCCTCATCACATGGCTATGGAGCCTCCGTCGGCCCTTCGCCACTTGCCTCTACACCCATGACAACCATTCACTCCAACTCTGAGACGGGCTCATCAGAAGGAGCCTCATCGCGCGAAGCCTCAAAAAACGGGAAGGAACGCAGCAGCACGTTTATGTCTCGGGCGGAAGCTGGTCCGGCCGTAGGAGACGCCGGCGCTGGACTGTTCACATCACAACAACCTCAAGAAGCCAGAGCGATACCACGTTTGCTGCCATCGACCGTTGCGATGACTAGGTCAAATTCTTTGCCGGTCTTGACATTACGTGAACTAGAAGCGATGAAGGAGAAGGACGGAGAACTGGGCATTCAGCGAGGCGGCGATTGGGCATGGGTCTCTAGAGAGTCAACGGATGAGAGCGGCGTCGACGCGTGAGTCCATTTCTATGTCATACAGTTCGACCACATGAGCTGTATCAACTGACATCACGCTGGCGTCGCACTAGTGAGCAACACGACGCTCCCGGCACTTCGGCTTCTCAAACCAACACTTCTCGACAAGCTGTGCCGTTGTCCCGGCAACCTTTCACAAACTTTCAAGACCCTTTTGCACCTATACAGGTTCCTGGCCAAGAACCGATTTTGCAAAATGATCTCACACTTGACGCCGAGAATATCATCCCCGCTTCCACATCCTCAGACTATCATTACTCGCCAACATGGCAAGAGCCTCGCAGGATGTCGGAAGCTCCACTCAACCCCGACAAATCGACTGAGCCAAAAGCTCGTGCTTCGATTAACGCAAGGCGTCCCAGTGCACCGGCCATCCGGGGGCCACTTGGGGGTATGACCCCCCGTGCTTCCATTACGGCTGCGTCGGGTATATCAGGTACAACAAACTTGCATATAGTAAAAGTAGGCGAAATCAGTCCGGGCGGCACACCTCTAGGACCTATCCCTTCTCGACCTAGAATAACGCGTTACAAGACCTCCCCTGCGCGTTATACGGGTCTGGGCCTGAACATCGTCGTGCGGCCCACAAATGGCGAGACCGGCGGCAACGTACCTCCGTCAGCAGGTCCTTCTTCCGCCGGATCAGTTAATGAGAGCCGTCTGATCAGTGGCGAGCGAAGTCATCCAGGCAGCAGGTCATCGTCAATTGCTCTTGGCTCATGGGCTGAAGTGGACTTTGTCGACCCACTGACTGCGGCGAGGGATACGATGACGGTCTCCGCGTCCGGACGGTCGTCGGTCAGTCCTTCCACTCGGCGATCACGCGGTACCGCATCTGGATCGATATCTGCGACTGGACGCTCGAGTCGACGGTCATCCGGCAGAGTGTCCGTCGCATCCGTCGTCTCGGCGCCTTCCGTACCAGTACCCGGATTCACCATCGAGCACGTAGCGTCCCGCTCTCACCTCTCCGGCTTTGAGACAACGAGTCCCACGTTCACGAGACGAAGTCGCTTCGAATCCGTCGACTCCGCTTTTCCCCTGATGCCAGGCGGCAGCGGCGGGCGCTTATCCGTGCCTCATATAGGCGCAGGGGAAGGCTATCGAGCGACCGCAGCGGTCGTGACAGGACACGGCGATTTCGACTCTGATTTTGGGCCAACGATGGGGATCGCAGATCACGATGGGTTCCCACGCCGAAGCAGTTTGGGAGTCAGCACGTTCACCAAGCTCCGCAGGGCCATGTCGCCGTGGGTGAAAGACAGTGTGGCGCAGGAGGTGGGCGTCGGCGCGTACGGAGGGGTAGACATGCATACTGGGCTCGGGGAAGGGGAGGATAAGTCGCGCAGTAGGCACTGGTCCGATAGGAGGGGTAGTTGGGCAGAGAGCTGGACAAAGGTCCGCTAGACTACGAGCTATTGAGCTGTTGTATATGGCAAGTCCCCGGCGAGGGCGTCGCTCTGTTTTGGGTTTTGTATCTCCCGTCTTTCTGGGATTCTCATCTTCGTTCGCATGTTTCTATTTTTTTTATTGCTTCCCATTGAAGCTCAATCATATCAAACAAGGTCATTTTTCCGTCTCTACATTCAGCATAAGTAGCATAGTTGGGAAGATTGTGGAGTATACATGTTGCCATGCAAAGTCTATCCGGGTCTATTATGCCGAAGGCATTCAAATACCATCTATTTGGTCGATTGAGCTCGACCAGCGTCGAAATCTATTGCCCTTTTTTTCATGCGCCTGTTGTCGGTGTCGCGCCTGCTTCCCCGCTCTTCGTCCGTTGGGCGATGAGCTTGGCACTGACATTCCGGACGTTTTGAGCCGCGCGGTCAATTCCCCCCGATTGAGCTTTCTTATATAACGTCAAGGCCGTATCGAGGTTACCGGCTAGAATCGTAACAAGCTATGATCAGCGATACTGTCCTCGGTGGTGTAGAGGCGACAGTCAGATGTAGAAGAATTAGGCAAGAAAGGACATACTGGATTCCAGGACTGCGGCGAGGTTGAAAGCGATCTGTCAAACCATTCAGTCGGATCAGTGCCTCGTATAGACGTCAACTAGCAGAAGGGGAATATCACACCCACCTCTGGATCCTCAGGTGTCAGTTCCAGAGCGGAACTGAAAGACAGTGAAAGTAGACCAAAAGCTTGTCAGCTATCTATCCTGCTTCGATCTTGTCTAGCCTCGACGAAGTGGTGAGCAGACTTACGTCAAGTGCTTGATGGCTAATGCGGGTCGAGGCGGTTTATCGAACATGTAAGCTGATGCGAGGTCTTCCACGACGCAGACGAGTTCATCAGTATGTACATCACAGTACCTCTTGTTGGAGCGGGGCAAGACCCACTGGTATGTGCGTCAGCGGAAGGTGCGAGTGCGATCGACTTGTTCCATGCTTCGATAGCGCCCGAGATGTTTTCTGTTGTCGACGAGTTCCAAGCATGCACGGATCAGCTAGGACTCTTTTCTGTCACACCAGAACATTATGCGTGAGGAACGCAAAGCGAGAAAAGACACGGACGGAGATGATACTCGCAGTTCTGGAGCCAGATGAACAAATCAGCGGATCAGCTCTACAGCACCACAGACTCCAACGCAAAGCGCAGAGCAAGAGGGAGAAGACACTCACACCGAGATTATGCCACCCCTCACTCGTCTCCTGCGCAGCGATAGACTCCTTGTAGTGCTTCGTGGCGGTGCTCAGGTCCCCGTCCTCCAGTGCGCGTAAGCCCTTCTCGATTAGTTCCTGCGCTTTGTCCAGGGACGGATCTGTGGGGGAGGCAGCGGTGGTTGAGGGCGTTGCGTAGGCTGTGGTGAGCGCGCGAGCGTGCGAGTATACCGTGTTTTTTAGTGTACGAGCAAGATGTATAAGTGAGTACGAGGATGAGGATGAGGAGGAGGATAAGGAGGAGTCAGAGCATGATCAGTGAGATATACTTCGTGGACAAGCGCGCTGCTGGCTCACCCCTAGCGAAAGGTAAGGTAGGTCCAGATCTCTGAGGGAGCGCAAGGACCGTCCGTGCTCGAACAGACTTGGTCAAGGGTGATATCCTGACAGCTCCCAGAGCTCGACGAGCAATGATGGTAGAGGTTGATGCGAGTGCCATGATGCTGCTGTTTCGTAGTTCGGTCTTTCGGTATGCTCGTGTCTAGACGAATGTAGGTATGGAGGTATGATCAGGAGAAGAAAGCAGAAAGCGTTTGTGGATGGTAAATGGCAAATGGTCAGATGGGATGGACATTATTTTGGAAGTTTATGTGGAGGCAGATTTCTCCCTTCGCTGGCTTGGCTGTAGGCTCACATCGTTGTTAGCTGTTTTGATCATACCTCACTATGCTGTGGCCGGGACCGGGTTAAATTAGGCCAAGGAGATGGTCGGGGTCTTATGCAGACAAAGTACTGATGCCATGATGCGATGATGCATGACGTGCAAAAGCCCAAGCTAAAGAGTCAGTCATAGCGACAGAATACAGCGACAACTGAAACTGAAACGCTGATATTTGGCAAATGAGCTCAAATGTTCAAGCTAGAGCAAACGATGCATCATCCGGGACTACACAATGCCATATCATCACTGTAGCTCCGTCGCGCAGGCGCACGGCACATCGCACCTCATACTCCGGACTCCACGAACGGGATCTATCCTTGAGCCTTGTGGCTGAAGTAGAAAAATAGATAATCAGCTTTGAGTTTAGTGCAAGGCCTTGACTTTGTTGCAAAGGTGATGACATTGCAGTCCGAGGAACAGGACTCACAGCTGGTAGTAGGCGGCGTAGAAGGGGAGTCCGAAGCCGGTGATGCCGTATGCGGCGATCTTGAGAGCGAGGAAGGGCTTGTTCTTCACGTCAGTGGGGATGGTGCTGTGGTGCGAGCGGCGGTCGAGAAAGGAAATGAGGGCGTGATCGTTTGTTTGTCAGAAATGGAAGTGAGCGAGGCAATGAATGATTTTTGGTGTTCAACGCAGTAGCGATCCGGTGAAGGGTGAGATGGGAGATGGCGAAGCAGACAAACACAAGTTAGCTATCGGTTCTTCTCATTCAAGGTGTTCCAGTTCAGCTGTCCCGTCCTCGCTCTTCTCCTGTGCCACCTCAGCGCAGATGGACTCCGACTCTTCATGCCGCACATCGCCACCTGCCTCTTGAAGGAAAGTTGGACAAGCAGTGCGCCGTTCTCAGTATCCCTCGTCCTCCATCCACCGACCTCCCACCAATGTCTCGCAAAATACCACAACCCTCAAACAACCCATCCCAAATCTCTTCCATATCTCGCCTCACGCTCCCCAATTCACCCTTCCTCCACAGGCTAAATCAACCCCCACATTTCACCTCTCTCCACCGTTGTCATCTTGCAATCGGGGCAGAATCACACTCACTGGTCAACGACGTTCTCAAAGTGCGCAGCGCGGACTTGCTGGCGGGCGAGGTTGGGCACAGCGCGAGCGGCGCGCAGGGGTCCAGAGCGGAGGAGCATCGACATCTTTCGTGTGTGTTTATATGCTGATACTGGTGTTGGCGTTGGCGTCGACGTCGAGGTATGTATGCAGTATCTGCGTTGCTACAGGTGTAATACGAACCTGACACTCGACCAGCCAGTAGACTGGTCCGGAAACCTCCGCATGCATACAGAGCACTCTGCAAACGGGATTACGGATTACGTGATGTTGACCTCGGAATTTCACTTTGTGGCGCCTCTTCTCTCTCCTCTCCTCTTCATACCTTACCGAACGAGATGGCAGTAAGTGCTATGCATACCATCAACGCTGCCAGAGAGTGTATGCATACAACAGACGACAAGTATTTATCCAAACATATATGCAAAATACAAAGTAGGGCAGAAAGCGCATGAAACGATCACTTTCACCTGCACTGTCCTTTCCTCGACAAGACTTGCCTCGCGTGTATCGTCAACAAGCACGCACAAACTAGACCGCAGCAGCAGCCACGGGCTGTACCGTGACCTGCCCTTCCACTCCAGCAACCCCAACGCTGCTTATCCCCATTTTGACCTTGTCCTTCTCTTTCCTCCAAGCAGACTTGGCATCCCCAACAAGTTTCAACCGCGTCGCGCGCTGAGCGTGCAGCGGCCTAGATTTGGACGAACGAGCTTGATCTAGTCGAATAGCATCGGATGAAAAGCCCGGTAGACTCTGGCCGAATATCGTTTCTGTCATCATATCATATCAAATCAGTATCCACCCTAAATTGGAGCAGTACGCATTTGAGGACATCGACGTAGAATGACCACCCACCATAGGCCAGCTGTACATCTTTGCGGTCGATGGTATCGCTCTTCCGATGCCGAGCGAGACTGCAACTTATCTGCGAAACGAGATCGCAATGCTCATCGGCCAGTTGCAGAACGAGCTATGGTACATTCCAATATGATCAGTTTCTCGGCTACTCAATAGCAGGACGAGGTGATGAATGAAGGATGACTCACAGTCTCGACGTCTTTGTCCACTTGCAGAGCTTTATCAATTGTATCCGCGAGCTCCTGCACCTTCCTCTTCTTCTGACCCGGCATACCACTTCCTCCAGCATCCAGCCCCACACCCAACTCCAAATTCCCCTTCGCCTTGCCCCCCTCGACTCCGTCCGCAACGTCATTCTGCACATCTTCCGCTTCGTCCACCATTGCCCGCAACGATTCTGGCATTCTCTCCTGTAACACGTCCCCGAGCACACGATTCATTCCCAACGTCCCTCTTCCTCTACCTTGAGTCTGAGAAGCAGGTTGGAAAGTCAATAGCTTCTCTCGCAGTAAAGCATCGCTCTCAGGCGTATGGTCGTAGCGCGCTTTCGCTAAGAGCGACTGAGACTTGTCCAGCTGTGGTACTGAAAGATCGCTGGATTGTCGGATTTGGTCCAGTCGGACGGGAGGACGAGCCATGTCTTGACTCTGGATCTGGGCGATAAGCATTCCAGGCGTGATGTTCGGCATTTGACCATGTTGCGCTGGTGGGAAAGCCACATTGCCTCCTGGAATGGCTCCAGGGCCAGGTGTCCCTACTCCCCCAACTCCGAGCGGCTGTGGTCGCGCATTTGCAAAATGCTGAACGGCTTGATTCACCGGTATTCCCTGATTGATCATACGCTGTATCACTCCTGCCTGAGCCTGCGCTTGGACCTGTTGTACCTGCGCCTGAACCTGTGCTTGAGCCTGGGCCTGGGCTTGCGTCTGAGCTTGATTGGTGGCATTGTTGAGGATCGGCGGTCGGACTTGCGGCGAGCCCGCAGCTGGTTGCGCGCCTTGTTGAGCGAGGTTCCGTTGTTTGTTCGCTGGTATATGTAGATTTGGCACATTGTTATTCGGAAGCTGGAAGTTGTTGTTCATGGCTGCGGGTGGCCGACCTTGTAAATTTGGCGTGCCCACTTGCATGACCTGCGGACTTGATACACCTGGGACGTTGTTCATATTTCCTTGAGCTTGCGCTTGCGCTTGAGCCTGGGCGTGCGCCTGGGCCTGTGCTTGAGCTTGTGCTTGAGCTTGTGCTTGTGCTTGAGCCTGAGCCTGATTCTGCGCTGCCATTTGTTGGGCTACAGCACCTGGCTGCGGGAAGGTCTGGTTGTAGAGTGGTCGAAGCTCCGGTTTCTGCCATCAAGAATATCAGTATAGGTCGCAGCGTCAGCCTCAGTCAGATGACACGTACAGATCTGAACGCCGACTCCCTCTGCTCGTCCGACATTGACGCGAGTCGAGTCATCGTCTGTCTGAACGCCGCCTGCTTGTCTGCAGGCAGCCGCATAGCGGCCTGAGGGTGAGTTTGAGGCATCGATTGCGCTGGAGGTGGTCTTGGCGAACCGAAATTAGCTTGTTGATTCTGCGCTTGAAGATCTTGTAGATGAGGTTGACCGGCCATTTGGGCTTGTTGAAGCATCTGTGATTGGGCTTGAGCGCGAGCGAGAACCGACGCCTGACTCATATTGACATTACCGGGTAGCTGAGCATGGTTTTGCATCGGCGTTCGACCTTGGTTCTGCGCCTGAGCTTGGGCCTGAGCCTGAGCCTGCGCTTGCACTTGTGCTTGAGCTTGTGCTTGTGCTTGGGCGAATCGCTGAAGCTGTATTTGGTGCAGCTGCTGTTGATTCAGCTGAGGACTCTGCATTTGCGGTTGTTGACCGGGAACAAGTCCTTGCTGATACTGCTGTTGCAACTGCGCCTGCAACGCGGGGTTGTTCATCTGGTTGAAGGCCGGATTTTGCTGCTGCTGCTGCATCGCTAGTAATTGCTGTTGAGCATTCGGCGGGAGCTGCATCTGATTCATCATCATGTTCTGCTGCTGTTGTTGCTGTTGTTGCTGGGCTCCGTGAGGAAGAGCCACAGGGTTAGCCAGCCCACTTTCCACGAGTGATCGCGTATGTGCCGCTTGTAATTGCTGCAGCTGCGCTCGTCCTTCTGGACTGTTGATGAAAGTGTCGAACTATTCACATCAAATTGTAAGCCGACCGCAAGTCGGCTCGTTCTTCACATCGCCCCACTATACTCACCAGCTTCTCCTGCTCTGGTCCCAACCTTCCGGCACGCTTCGCCTCGAACAACTTCGGGAAGTTCTCCACCAGCGTCTTCAACCCTGGCGGTACGTTGTTTGGCGGTCGATTAAGGTTGGGTGATTGACGAACCATTTGGGGAGAGGAAACAACGTGATTTTGCGGCGAAGCAGCAGCGATCGAGCTAGGCGTAGGATGTTGTAGAGGAGTAGCCATATTCTGGGGGGTTTGTAGCTGGTGCGGTTGTTGCTGTACGTGAGGATGTTGTTGCTGCTGCATCTGTTGCTGTTGCTGCTGTTGTTGCATTTGCTGTTGTTGTTGCTGCTGTTGCATCTGCTGTTGTTGCTGTTGGACTTGCTGTTGCTGATGGACCGCTTGCTGCTGTAATCGTTGCGTCTTCTCGAGCATGGCCGCGAGATGCTGTTGTTGCTGTACGTGTTGCTGCATCCTCAGCTGGTCCTGATACGCCTAGACAAGAGATCAGCCGGCGCAAGAGAGGATATAATGTACATTGCAGTCCGATAGGAAGATACACTCACGTTTGGCGGTTGTTGGGCTACTTGCTGCTGCGGACTTGGTCCCGGTCCTTGTCCGCCGTTCTGAATAGGTTGCTGCTGCATCCCCATCAACGGGCTTTGGTTGACTGGTCTCGGCTGCTGTTGCTGTACAGGCGTGTGAACCTGTTGCTGCTGCTGTTGCTGCTGTTGTTGTTGTTGCAGCTGTTGTTGTTGTTGCTGCAGCTGCTGTTGCTGTTGTATTTGTTGTATCTGCTGCTGTTGCTGTTGCTGTTGCTGGGGCTGCGGTTGTTGCTGCTGCTGTTGGACTTGCTGACCTTGCACGCCCCCTTGTCCCTGCTGCTGCTGCTGCTGGACACCTTGACCTTGACCTTGGCTTGGTTGCTGCTGCTGTTGCTGCTTAGGCACAGCAATCATATTCATATGCTTGATCATCTTCGCGCGAAAGATCTCATTCCGCTTATCCTCGGGCAGCTGCCGTTCCGCCTCGCTGAGGATGGAGGGGAACTTGGCCTGGAGGGTTTGTAAGTTGACGGCGGATAACTGCGAGAGGGAGGTGGAGAGGTTGGTCGCTGGGACCGGCACTGGGGCTGGCGTAGAGCCTGGGGCGGGAGCAGGGGCGGAGGGAGGAGCCGACATTATGCGTGCGCTTCCACGTCGATTTTGTCGTGTTGTGGAGCGATAAGAGGTAGTCGAGGCTTACTGCTGCTCAGTGCGACCGAGAGTCGGTTGAGCGATGCGTCGAATGTCGAATGTGATGTATCCCCAGTTGCGCATCCGTATCAACGCCTCAACGCAGCAGTGCACCGAAGCAATAGTATCGCACGACCCCCCGCAGACCGGTGGGTGAACGTCGGACAGCGTACTACAAGAACGGAGTGGATGCGAGCTGGCGAAAACGACGTGTAGGATTGGAAAAGTAAGAATCGAGGAAAGATCAAAGATCATACGTACGAACAACGGAAGTTCGGATCAATTGTCCAAGATTTCATTTCGTCCGATACTCGAAGTCGGTCCATATGCACCATTTGCGAGACTACGTGTATCTCTTCACCCCGCAGCTTGAGCTGGTCAATCAATAGCGGCAGTGACACGCAGCACTGCCAGCGACCCGAGCAGCCTCACTGGCCTCAGCAGAGATGCACAAAATGAAGGGCTCTCCACTTCTGAAAGCCATAATATGTGCTTCGATTTGTCTGGAAGAGCTCCGCGAGTGGTCTCAGAGCGATCATCGCGACCACTGACGACGGCTATGATCATGGTACATGTCGTGAAGGGGTATATACTGCGTACTGCGCCGCGATCGCCTCACCTCGAACGCCGAAACCGCCGTTCCTGCTCCTCACCCCCTCACTCCTTCTCATCCCCTAAACCCTGTATTCTGCTTCTCCTTCGATAAACTGATGAACCGATGGTCCATCATAAGTCCTCCAGCGCAGAGATGTACAGGACTACCAGCGCAATAATGGTCAGCCCGCCAATCCAACAAGGATCATATCAAGAGTCTCCAAGTATTGACAAGAGGAAGGAGAGTGAGAAAGAGAGGCAGAGAATCGACACGCACCGTTGTTCCCTCGCAAGAAGCAGTCACCATATTGCGCCGTCAGTCTTCCCCCGGACCATTCTTCCGTTTCTTCCAGGACGACGTTCATGTATCCGTCCAAGCATGTGAGAAGGCCTACGAGAAGTGGGTGAGTGATTGTGCGAAGCATTGAAGGTGTAGTGAAGCTAGGGTCAAAGTGCACGGGCTACGGACTGCGGTCCGACCGTACTCGTATCCACTTGTGGGAATGCCGTTTTGCCTCATGTCTGAATTATAGATCCTACCGGACCCTCTAGAATGCGGGCAGGCCCACAACGACCTGCACTTGCGAACTTACCATGATAGTCCACACCACTGCCTATCCTGACTTTGACCCGCTTCCCAACGATGTTCTTCAGGAAATCTGACGGGGAACCAGCAGCCGCCCCACTCTCCTCCTCCGGCTGTGGTGATTGTGAGCTCATTGTGTTGTAGTAATATGGACGAGGTCTGCTAAGTCGAGCCGTAATGTAGATAGATACGTTGAATGCATCTGAATCTTGGTAGACTGACTTGTATGAACAAGCCTGAGTACAGGCTCGCGCTCGCTTATTGTTGACCTGGAAATAGGCCCGCGCGCTTAGCCCGCCCGCCCGATGAGGAGCAGGACAGGAGAAGACCGTTATCTCAACTCCGAGTCATTACCAACTTTTATATCATCCTTCGCATCACTCTCCATTCTCTGCATCCAAACATACAAAACTCCCAAAACGACACACGAGCAAGTCACTCGTAGTCGCACCCGCCTTGTATATTCCTACACCCAGTCTCCCGGCTGTACGGAAGACCAGGTAACAAGTCGACGCAATCTGCGCTTGACGCATTAGTCTGAAATAAGCCGCCGTCTCCGGCTGTTCTCCGGCCCGCTTCACCTCCAGACCGACATCCGCGCATCAACGTCGCAGTAACTCGATGAAGGTGCCCAAAGCGCGCCAATCGATCGACGGGCATTACGCCCCATACCCACCGGCGTCCTCCTCTCCTCACGCTTTTTCTAGACCCAGTCTGCCAAATAGAGGATCATCATCGCGGCAACTCACCCATGCGTCGCCAACGCCCACCCCTACTCTTGCTTCCATCCCGTTAGACAGTCCCACTAACGGCGCAGGCGGCCAGTACAAGGTCGCGCGCGCTATCTCGTCGTGTACGAGATGTAGAACGAGAAAGCAGAAATGCGATGGCAAGCTCCCCGCTTGTACCGCTTGCGAAAAGGCGCATGTGGAATGTATCGGTTTCGACGCCATAAGCAAGACCAACGTTTCTAGAAAGTGAGTACGACTAATGTAGTCTTGGTGATTCTGCGTAGAAGACGGCTCGACTAACAGCGACCGCTTGCAGCTACCTGCACTCGCTAGAGCAGGAAATAGCCTCTCTTCGCGCCCAAGTCGCCGCACTCACTTCATCCGACCCCATCGGTACGACCAAGAGGGATATAGCAGCGTCTGCATCAAGTGCAGTGTCGTCGTTCGCTCGCCCAGATTTTAATATCGACCCAGCTCTGCAGGGCGAGGACGGTGCTTCCCGCTCACCGTGGGACACGCCTTTGACCATAAATACATCACATCACCGGCGTCATTCCGACTTTCCCTTGCCTAGCACGCCCCACAGTGCAGATTCGCCTCGCTCACCGTACTTTGGCGGCCGATCACACCCGACTGGCCAAGCCGCAGGCATACATTCCTCATCACTGACACGCATGGTCCACGATGCGGCTCTGCGGACGGGATATGCAGCCAATCCCGGCTCATCGCTCAATCCCCCAGGGTCAAACGCTTCGGGAAGCGAAAAGGATTCTAGCGTACACGGACACGATTCGCCAATCACACATCCTCACGATGGCAATGATACTGCTCACGAATCGCCAGAAGCTGCTCTTACGCCACGTTCCGCCGCAGGGGTGCCTATCCCTGGTCGTCGCAGTACAGCCGCTTCTCCCCGCGGGTCGTCATCGCTAAGCTCCTCTACCGCAAGCAAGAACAAACGACGTCAATTCGCCGTGCCTCCGCTACCACCACAGCCGGCTGTCGAACGGCTGGTTGCCGCATACGTGGACTTCGTCGGTGTGACCGCGCCAATCATCCATATCCCTTCATTAGGCAAACAGCTTCTGAGGATCAGAGAGGGTACAAATGTAGAAGAGACCGATATCTTTGTGGTTATGATGGTTCTGGGTAGGTTGCTGAGCTTCACTCGTATTGGCATGCTAACATTCGTGTATAGCCTTGAGTACAATGGCGTCTTCCCGTTTCGTCGAACCGCCCGACGAGCTCCGAGCGTGCTCAGAGGCATTCCACGCTGAGGCGATGAGACACCTGGACGCGGTATTTGAGGAGCAAAGCTACGGTGAGCTTCCTGTCCTGTGTCGGCCAGTGTTGAAGCTGACTCAATCTCTTTTGTCCACAAAGTCGGCTTGCAAGCTATTCTCTTACTGGTGTGGTACTCCCTCTTGAATCCTGACAAAGGCTCGATTTGGTTCCTGGTCGGCCTAGCAACGCGAACATGTGTCGACTTGGGCTTCCACAATGAGCACAACACGCAGGTCGAACAACTGGATGCACTTGAGCTGGATATGCGCAGGAGATTGTTCTGGTGCACGTACAAGATGGACAGATTACTCTCGCAATCACTAGGCAGGCCACCTAGCATTCCGGATGGCTTCATCAATGTGCCGGTGAGTACGGCAAAACGGTTGTCGATGTGATCAAAGCTAAAATGTTCGTCCTCGAAGCACCCTTCACATCTTCACGACGTGGACATACACCCGGGCGATTACGGCCCGCTCTCCGGCGACCCATGCTCCTATAAGGCGGTCTTCCTGCACACCATCAAACTTCGTCAATTGCAATCGGAGATCTTGTTCATGGCGTATGGCGTCCACGGAGCGACAGGCCGCACTCCCTCTGCAGAATGGTTCGACGATTGCTTTGGGCGGCTCAAGAATTGGCTCTCGACTGCGCCGGAACCGAGAGGAACCGTATCGACGGAAGGTTATGCCATCGGGTTCCACAGTGAGTTCTGCCTTGCACAATCGATAATCATGGACACGGTGATGCTAATATGGACTCGTAGACTGCTCATTGCTTCTTTTCAGACCGTCACCTGGTTGCCCTCGTCCCAGCAGACCGGCTCTGTCGACTGTTCTTTCCAGCTCGAGCTATATCATTCGGATATACAGGCGAATGCAGCTGAACGACCGTATCAGCTGGCTGTGGATGACCGTGAGTATCATCGACTAAATTCTCCGCAAAAGCTGACCGATCCTATCAGAGCCATTTCTCGTTCATGGCGGGACTGTCGTTTTTGTACGCCTTTTTCAACCTCTACAGTACAGGTGGAGGGCCCGATGTGCCTACGATTGACGACGCCGTTATGGACATTGATTCTGCTTTGGGAGTACTGGACTATCTTTCTCGTGAGTCCTCGATATACTTGACAACGACCTTTAAATTGACCGTCTCGTTGCAGCTCGCGTGCCTTCTGCTTCTGCTTGTCACGATACGCTTCGGAAACTTTCCCAGGCGATCTTTGCCCAGCTCAGCAAGCTCGACCCTCCCACCACGTTCACCAGCGCGACAGCAACATCGCCGCGATCACAATTCCGCGGTGCACCAATATCGTCCTCGCGCGAGGATCCACTACCCTTTTCAAACGACACTTTCCCCACCCCTCTGCCTCCTGTTCAACTGCCTTACGAACTTTCGTTATTGGACAATCTCTTCCGGAACCCGATGGCATCCCACAACAAGGCCTCAGAGTACACCAGTAACAAAAACTGTCGTGCCAAGAAGGACCCAGAAGGGCATGCTGATGGATCGTACATGCCGCCCCAGCCCGTCAGTCTGCCACCCGGAGCGTTCCATAAGCAGACGAACGGAGGTGGGAGTAGCGGCGCACCAGAAAACCTCGCTGCTGCTGCTGCTGCTGCTGCCGCGTCGACGCAAAGCTACGGGGATCCTCATACCTTGATGGGCCCATATGGTATGGCTGCCCAAGTTGGTCTAGGGACCAGCGGCGCTTCGCCCCATTACGCTTCTGTCACAGAAATCGGAACGTCCGCGGAGAACTCGCACTCAAGATCGCAATCGTACAGCGGTAGCGGGATCAAGATGAACTCATCAGGGAGCGACGGTGTCAACGAGACGCTATCGATGATGAACCCGCCCTCGATCCCTAATTCATCATCGGCGATGAACAATAGTTACGGCGTAGGAATGGCGAGCATGATACAGGGTAATGCCAATGCCAATGGGAATGGAGGTGGGAGTCAGGCCATGTCTGCGCCTGCAGCGGATGGGTTCGATATCTTTAGCTTTTTAATGGATGAAGAAGGCCTAGGAGGCTCGGGAGGGTGGGACGCGCTGGACGTCCCTGCGGATTTCTCTCTCTGGAGCTGAGGTGCATAGCTCGTATGAGCAGTGAGCGACGGAGCGAGCAGTGGAGGGCTGGTAGCTGCTCTTGAGACATTGCTCATTGTGATAGATGTGAGGATGGGGCGAACACACGGCCATAGGTGATCTCGAGTATCAGCATTAATATCATCTTGGACTTTGATCTCTCGACTTTATTCGCGACGTGTATGTATACCGTGTAGTGCGATATTGTGTCACTATCAACCGTAGTTTACGAATACGAGACAGATGCATCTTACTGTCGGTAGAATTACAGTGCAAGACAACAATTGAACAGGACTGGATTGGTACACTTGCGGCGCAGTTTGTACAGAGTTAGGAGTTAGCAATGATTGTCTCGTCGATCTTCGCACCACGTGTCTGATAGTTGGTGCCACGGATACACTTACCAAGGACCAATCCGCAAGCACCAGGACGACAGGAATGGGAGAGACTAGAAACACAGAGCGCAGACAGTAGAGACCGACCAAGGAGAGGAGAAGGGAGAAGGGACAGATCCAGGGCGCGCGTGCGCTGTACCTCCATCGAACACGCTGAAGAGGCATTAGAGGAGAGGAAGAGTTATCTAGTGGAACTACCTGAACAGGGAATTGCACGGGCGTGAAACATGGGGTTGTTGTGTACCGAATTACTATTATTACTTGGTTGTTACTGTACCTCGCGCTGCTCGTGCAGTGAAGCTGCACCTGCTGCATACCCAAAAAGTTGTGTACGACTAGACACCTTCCCGTCAAAGTCCCATCATCCATCCATCTCCCCGTTCTCACACATTACCACACTACCACACACGCACCACATTCGTTTACACTCCTTCTCAGTCCAGCTCATCTTCATTCTCTTCCCAACTCACTCTTTACTTTCACTCACCCAAAAAAGCACTGATCACGAAGCACATACGAACAGCTTGGCACGCGACACGCGACTTTTAGCTACCTACACTCAACCACCCAGTATCTCTACTGAGCCACCACGATGCGAGGCGAACACTGCGTTGCGGGCGCGACGGTCCTGTCCGCCATGGCGGTCCTGCTCCTGGTCTTTGCACACATTGGGCAGATCTCCTCGGGCGTGTTTGTAAAGAGTATTTATATGGCAGAGGTCAATGTAGCAGCGTGAGTTAGCGCGATTTGTCGTGTCTCATTTATCTGCTCGTCCACTCCCAGTCGCCTCATCCTCATCCTTCTACTCTGCCATTCGTCTACGCTGCCAGTCTCTATTTCTTCTTTTCTTTCACTCTCCCAGCCTCTTATTTGTCTCCAAGATCTACCCCGGTCCGTAGTATTCTCACCATTCAACGACTCACTCTTCTCCTTTTCCACTCTTGTACTCCTCTGCTCTCATTCTCTTCTACTTGCACATGCTGACTAACCCATAGCTACGGAAATGGTCTCCAAGGCGCAACCAACACCACCGTCGGAGGCCTGTACGACTCGAAGAACGAGGCGCTGGGCGCGTTCAAGGGTCTGAGGCAATACTACCGATATGGCTTCTACAGTGCGTTCCTGCGTCGCCTCGTTTTTATCTCTTAACGATCCAACGTGATGGCTGATCTTGCCGCTTCAGACGGATGTGGCTACCAGAAAGATGGATCGGGTATCTGCAACTCGACGACCTTCGCGTACCCCATGGCACCCCTCGCCGACATGATCGGGGACACGCCCACAAAGTTCATCAAGCAGACCGTCGACATCATCCCAAGCTGCACTTTCAAGAATACGGATTACAACCATGGTATGACCCGTGCAGGCTCCGGCTTGATCTTTGTGAGTTCCACAAGCATAATAATATACTTCCGGAAATGAGCGCTGACGGTAAGGCGTCTTTGCACTCACTTCGCTCTCTTCGCAGATCGGATCAGTCGCCGCTGCTGCCGCATGCATCTTCGGCGTAATTAAGCTCCGACTGTCGTTCTTCATTGCCGCCGTATGCTCAGGTACCGCCTCGTTCCTCCTCATGCTGTGAGTCGCAGCCCACATCTTCTCGTAGCCTACATATAAGTCACGACCGAGCTGACGCGCAATTGACAGCGGCGCTGCACTCTGGACTGCGGTCATTGCCAAGGACGCTTGGCTGAAGATCGTCAAGGTTCAGCACGACTACGCACTAGGCATCTATGTCTATGCCGGGCCTGGGTTGTGTGAGTGGATATCCAAATAATCGATCAATTACTTTGCTGATGATTTCCACAGACCTCACCTGGGTCGCCTTCGCGCTCATCACCCTCTCGACCCTGCCCTACGTGATCGCATGCTGCACTTACCGCAAGTGATCGGTACGGGCGACTCTACATACCAAATCAATAAACATTCGTTCAATTCTTCGGTCCCTGCACCATTCATTCTCTATCTGATTCAACTTTTCGTACAAATATCATATTCCGGACTTTTCTGCGTGTGTACAGGTCATCTTTTCTTCCGTTTCCTCGTCTTTGTTACCACTTGTCCAGGCCCTGCCGATATGCCTGAGTGTACGGCTTCTCCGCTCAGTCTAGATGCCGGATGTGGAGGTTTGAGTCTGCATAGCCCGGTGCGATGCATACAACTGCGACGGGAGCATTGCACATGTCCGTTGTTTGTGTCTGGGATATGATGCGCAGCATACGCATCCTCGACGCCTTTTTCCAATCCCGGCACCGTCTTGAAGACTCATGTCGCAGACTGCGTGCTACTGCATGGTATGGCCAATGGAGTTTATCGGAATAGCAAAGGAATCTGGGTGGAGGTCAGATTCCAACAGACTCTGCATTATAAATTATGGATCAATGACGTCGGTGAATACCCGGTGACTGCTTATTCGTTATTCGTCGATGCTGGGATCTAGGCGAGATAGACGCGATAGAGCTGGTGGTGACCTCATTGGAGTTGGAGCGAAGGGATGGCGACGAGGTCTTGGTTGATGGTTGTGGTAATGCATATATATAGGTGGATAGAGTAAAAGATATAGTCTTGTCACTGAATCGATACTTTTCATCCCTCGCATCACAACTAAATCAATAGTAATACTTCAATCATGTCCCCTCAAAAGACTGCCAAAGGCTACGGTATCTCCGGTGCGTAGCGGCACTTGTTGTCTCAACAGATGTCTCCCAGTGTCGACGCATATTATCGATCGTCACAAGCGCGAAGACTGATTATGATTGCATTTGACGCTGCCCCGCAGACACCAAGAACTACACCTCGTTCACGGTGAAAGAGTTCCCCCTCAAAACGGCTTCCGCGGACGACGTGACCATCTCCATCGCGTTTTGCGGCGTATGCGGCTCGGACGTGCACACCATCACGGGCGGCTGGGGGCCCATGTCCATGCCATGGGTCGTGGCGGGCCACGAGATCGTCGGCACCGTCACGGAAGTCGGCGATAGTGTCTCCGAGTTCAAAGTCGGCCAGCGAGTCGGTGTCGGCGCGCAGGTGTTGAGCTGCATGAAGTGCGATCGGTGTAATTCCGACAACGAGCAGTACTGCCCCGAGCAGGTCGAGTGAGTACTCGCTGCCGTTTCAGTCACAGTCACTGTTTTGCAACTTGCTGCTTGCTAATGCCCGTCTCGCCGCAGCACCTACAACGCCAAGTTCCGTGAGTGTGACGTCTCTTCTATTCCCCCATTGTGGTCAAGGAGCAACTTGGTAGCAAGCTATTGAGCATCGCGCTGACGCTCGATACCGCAGCCGACGACGTTGAGGCCCAGGGCGGCTACTCGGACACGATCCGTACCCATCAGCGATTTGTCTTCTCCATCCCCGAAGCTATCAAGTCCGAGGAAGCGGCACCTATGCTCTGTGCTGGATTGACCGTCTACTCGCCCTTGACGAGGAACGGTACCGGACCCGGAAAGACTGTTGGGATCGTCGGTGTTGGTGGCTTGGGTCGTGAGTTCCCATAATCGGCAGTGCGAGAGACAAGCCGCTGATGAAATATCGACCATTTCCCATCTCCTATCTCCTATCTCCTATCTCTTCTTCGCCGCTCCCCTGACCCCACTATGCACTATGCGTCTCGCGTCTCGCTACGCTCGACGCCGACGCGCAGACCTCGCAATCCAATTCGCGCACCACCTCGGCGCGAAGGTGATCGTCTTCTCGCACTCGGACGACAAGAAGGCCGATGCGTTGAAACTCGGCGCGGACGAGTTCGTCCCCACGGGCCAAGACGGTTTCGCGGACAAGTACTTTGACAAGATCGATTACATCCTTTCCGCCGCCGACGCGGAGAAGATCCCCTTGTCAGAGTTGCTGAGCACGCTCAAGATCGACGGCAAGTTTACGTCTGTTGGTCTGCCCGATAAGCCGTGGGAGGGACTGCAGCCTCAGATGATGGCTAGCAATGCGTCGTGCATTGGTTGTTCGCATATTGGTTCTAAGAAGGAAGCGTGAGTCTGAACCTATCTCCTCTTCTCCATAAGCCTATTCACTGTTCGATCTGTGCACACTGCTCGCAACACATGCTGATCAAGGTACACCGCAGCAACGCCATGCTCAAGCTCGCGGCCGAGAAGGGCATCGCACCCATCATCCACGAGGTCCTGCCAATGTCTCAAGCAGGCAAGGCGATCGAGGCCGTTAAGAACAACACCGTCAGGTACAGATACGTCCTCAAGCAGGATCTGCAGTAAATGCTCGGTCAGACCAGTCAGCAGGCGAAGGGTTGATGTAGTCGGGATCCCAATATGTAGCAAATAGTGAATGCAGCGTTAGTACGAAGTCTCGTTTCTCAGTACACGTCACCACATATTCAGAGCGCCGCTGCAAAGCTGCGTTTCCAGGTGTGTATCGCACGAGCCCACCATCCACTCGTAGATGCAGTGAAACCTGGGGGAGAGCGAAGCCATGCATGCACTCCAATCTCCAGTCTCCGATCCGCGATTGACTCGCACTAAGCACCAAGCGCAGCCGGACTACCCTGCCTCACGACCCTATCGCTGTCCGGGCCCACACTTGCCGGTAGCGTAGCCTGGTTCCAGAATCGAGGGGTACGATCTTGGACTGCTTTGCCTCGGGGATGACGACCTAGTGCTCCCCTTGCCAGACCCAGCCCTGTGTGTGCGATCGACACGCCTGATAAGCGCTCGCCTGCGTGTAGTGGTCGGCCCCGTTTGGGCGTGTTCATTCTACACCATCACCATTGCCGTCAGCATATGTCACAGTGTAATGGTCAATGGAGGTAGCTCAAGCCAAGGGAATCAAGTCAAGATTGTGACAGCCACTCACCCTGGTGGTCGGTATGTAGCTGCATCTGGCGCAACGTGGGGGGCTTTGACCCCCCCATAAGCGCCTTCCTCCGCTTGGATATGATCCTAACAGTTGCACAAATGGTCAATACGGTGCGACAGAGAACCAGGGATGGGAAGTGGATGAAGACGTTGACTCACAGCATACTCCTTGGCTTTGACTTTGAACGACCCCTGTTCCTCCGCGCTCCTGTATCTGAGGACTCTCTCGACGTCTCTTCTTGTCCTGTCCCTCAGACCTTCCCAGCCCTCAGCGACGTTTTCAAGATTCCCAAGCTGCTCCAACGAGTCCAGACTCTCTTTCCCGACTGTCCTCGCCAACATCTCAAACTTCAGATCCCGCGGTCCGTCCACTAACGACACAATGGCATGCGGCGCATTGTCGCCTTGCCTCCTCCCAAATTTCTGGATTCGGGTGTACCCGCCTGGTCTGCTGGCGTAGCGCGTGGCGAGGGTCGTGAATAATTTAGGCAAGAGTGAGGTCGGCGGCTGGAAGTGCTCGGCGTCGAACTCGTCTGCTGAAGCTGAAGCTGAATTGAACGATGTTCGGGACGAGCTCGATGAGGGATAATCGAGCGGAGGCAACGCGGGCGGTGTGGCAGAGTACGCCGAGGGAGCGTAATGATGGCTTGGCTAAGCGTTCATATCGTCAGTAAGATCGAGCAAATGACTCTCACTGCACGCACCATCAGATAAGCCATCGCGGCGCTCTTGGCGGGATCAGTCCCCTTCTTGCCCAGCGTAATGACCTATACAAAAGGACCAAGTCAGCTCGGTCTAGCAATACACACGCAATAGCACTGGAGCTCACCTTCTCAGCCATCCTGGCGGCTTCTTTAGCTTTTGGCAGGGTCGTCTTGATCGTTTCGTGGTGCAGCAAAGCCGAGACGAGGTTTCTGGGAGTGAAGAAGGGGTGTCAGCTCTTGGACAGGTCGTGTCATTCTTCGTTTGCTCGTCACAACGCAGATCGGCATCTCGCCATGGCCTTTTGCCAATTGACAAGGGATATAGGCCAATGACTCTGCCAGGACAGCCAGATAGAGGATGCAATGTCGGATTTTGCCAAAAGTCAAGCGGAACAAGCAGAAGCAGTGCTCACCTCAGCAGAGCAAGCCGATGCCCTGGCATCCGCCCCAATTTGCGCTGCTTGATACCGTGCTTCATCGTGCTAGTGCTTGAGCGTGACTGTGATCGTAAGTTGGAGTCGATAAGTGCACAAAGTCAAAGTCAAAAGTGCATGTAAACGACAAAGTCGAAATCTCAATCTCCAACGAAGGATGGAAGAGTGAAATAAAGTGCCACACTGCTTTATAGATGAATCGGCGTTATTCCCCTGCACCAGAGCTGCAGCTCTCATTCTCATTCTCAGGCTGGCATTCGTGCCGCGCTGCTTTACCTACGCATCGCACATTTCGACGTATAGTACTAGTCACATATCGACATCGACACCGACGCACCGCAAGACTCCGACGACACCCGACTCGACAACGCAAGACGCAAGATGAACCGACTCCCGCTCCTCCGCTCGGCGCTCCCCTCCTTCCGCCCCCAATTGGTCCTGGCCCGCCCGTCATTCCGCCCGCAACAGACCGTCATCCTCAACCGAGGCTATGCCGCATCAGCCGGTCTGTCAAAGGACGACATCACCTCGCGCGTGTTGGATGTGCTGAAGAGCTTTGAGAAGGTTGACGGCGGCAAGGTGCGTTCCGTTCCGTCTCGTATAGTATTGCAACGCTAGTACTTTGGAGCGAGAAGTCAGAGTATAGGGAGAGCAAGGCGGAGATCGGTTTGAGACGAGTGATTTGCATTGAAGCTGATTGGTCTTTCTTTCCACTCCGCTCTTCCCTCTGCTCTATTTCGATCACATATTCTCTACACAACGATGTGCTGCCTCTTATAATCGCCTGGATCCTTCCCTCGCGGTCGTCACCGACTACACCCGATCGATCCCGCTATCCACCTCATCACCATGACCTCCACTCGCACCTTCTCATTTCCACAACTCAAATATCACATATTATATCGCACGCCTGACTGCATGACTCGCAATTACACGCTCGCCTACTCGTTTGTCATTTGCGTGACAACTCACAGCTCTCACCCACCGCTGCATTCACCTCGGACCTCGGACTCGACTCCCTCGACGCCGTCGAGGTCGTCATGGCCATCGAGGAGGAGTTCGCCATTGAGATCCCAGATGCCGAGGCGGACGAGATCACCACTGTCCAAAAGGGTGAGTCCAATCTTGATTCGGCGGAGTGTATCGCGTGATGAGGGGGTCGCCATTTGGTAGAGAGCTCGTGCTAATGTCCGTGCGGTTATAGCTATCGACTACGTCTCTCACGTATGTTCCCGCAGATATCCTCACTTTACCTGTACTGACCCATCACCTCTTTCTGCTGCATACAACAGTCTCCCGAAGGTAAGCATTTCCCCCGCATTGTAAGCTGAAGAACCGAACTGATCCATGTACTTGCTCGCAGCACATTGATCATCTCTACCCATCCCGTACGAACCGTCTGTTCAGATATGCAGCTATGACCATTCACAACGGCCAGAATCCAAATGATAGCCTCATCATGCTCCTCGGACCAGGGTTGGAAGGTTGATCGAGCAAAATCGCATATGCTAATATGAACATGGAAATGCGTGAAATGCTAATATGCAGGATGCCGCACTTTCCCTTCCAACAACACCTGCCAAGCGCTTTACAAGATGACGAGGAAGCTCAAGACATATAACAACATCCCGCGTTCGTCCCCTCTTGAGCCGATGACAGCACTCCCGGCTTGGCGTCGGTGTCGAAATGACTACTCTCGCTAAAGTACCGCAGCTTGAATAATGGGTCCTCGGCTCCTTGCCGATGTGCTATTCGTCAATCATGATCTGATCTTCTGTCTCTCCGTTCGTCTCAGGGTGGACATCGAGTCGACTCGGTTCCTCCGCGCCATCCTGCTCATTCACAGAGGCCACTGCGGCCGCTCGTTCAGCTAAGACTTTCTCTTTTTCCTTAGCACTGAGCTGCTCGAATGGAACGACTTCTGCCACCCATGTATACCCTTTCATGCTCTTGCGCTTCTTCCGTCGTTCACCATCTTCGCCGTCGGCATCGTCAATCACGGTCGTGGTCGTGGTTGTAGATGCTCCGTCGGTCGTAGCTGAGGGTAGACCCGATCCACCTGTTGGCGTAGGAGTAACGGATCCATTCTTGGAGCTGGAACCGTACTCCGAATCTTCGTCGCCATCGACATCGCCATCGCCATTTGATGAAGGTGGCGCGGACGAGGTCGGTACTTCCAGATTTGCACCGTGCGGGCGGCCGGTCGTTCTGGCAGATCGGCGCTCCCCAGGAATGACAGGACGTCCACGATGATCGAACTCGCTCTCCTCATTGCGCGAAGTCGAAGCTCGCCCGTTCGCTCGCGATGGCCCTTCGTCGTCGATCTATCATATACGACGAAATCAGTCAAACTAAGCGGAACTCTCAGGTGCCCAAGGTGCTTCAATGGACTCACCGCGTCAAAGTCGTCGTACAGATAATCCACTTTCTTGGTCTGTCTACGAGTACGCGTGGATCGCATCTCGGCTTGTTGCTGCATCTGCACAACCGCCGCGATCCTCTTTCGAGCTCTTTGGATCCGCTACAGTCGCCAAGCGGCCATCAGCCTTCAACCACTACTCGTTAAAGCTGGGTCTGCACTCACCGCATCCTCCTTCTCGATCTCCGGGATTCGCTCTCGAGCTTTTTCCACCAGAGCTTGCTCGTCTTTGATGGCTTTGGCCATCTTTTTCTGCTCAGACGTCTCTCTTCCGCCCTTGCCTGTCCCGTTCGGTGTGGGATTCCGCGCTGAAGATTCTTCGCGCTCGGCAATCCACGTTTCATACTCTGCTCTCGTCCTAGTGAGCGTGACCATAGGACAAGGCCGCTTGAACGGGTTCCCAGATTTGTACAACCGCCACGAGTCTAATCGTGATGAGCAATCACAGGTCAGCTCGGCTGCATGACAGCGTAATTGGACAAAACTCGCCGTCCAGACTCCAGACTCGCGCACGATCGCGATTCTGACCTAGTGGCTCGATCACGATCGCGTTAGGCTCGGCAGCGTCGGCGGCGATCTTCTTGCCCTTGCCTTCCGGTACACGATATTCTCGATTGACGATCGAGCGAATATGTTCAGAGTGATTCACTTATACGAACATCAGCGATGAGATGAAGTGTAGGCGTTGAAGTCGCACTCACGCTGCCAGTCGACCATCTGACGAAGCAATTTCGCCCTTTCTCGCCAATCAAGCTCGAACAAGCCTCCGCCCCTCTCCTCAATCTGTTTCAACGGATTGTTCCTCGCCCTAGCCCCAGGTAGCTCTCCGTGATATCTCAATCTCCCTAATTCGGCCCTGTGTTCATCATGCAGACAACATCCTCCTCTGTCCTCTTCGTTTATCGGCCATCCCCTATCCCATACCGTCCACTCCGACGTGGAGGTGAGCATGTCCGTAATGTAGTTTGATACGTGGGATTGTATGTTCTCGCATCTGTAGCCAAAACAAGGTGTCTATGTGAGCAGAGCTGGTCGTAGACGAGAAGAAGAAATAAGGAGCAAGCGTGAAAAATGAAGGACGGCAGGACTCACGACAAGTTCCGTAGACCCGGCTTGAGATTCGACAAAAAGCATATGAGGGTGCTCTCCAGCACGTCGTCCGGTCTATTAGCGACTGGTTCGACGAGACATCGCTCAAATCTGGGTTCAGTGCCACCCGTGAGCCTATAAGCGGACAAGAGGGTAAGGCCATTTGGGCGACGCACTCTTCCAAGCTCTCTAACCGGGCAATCTTGGCTCGGAGGTTGAACTTGATGATGAATGCCCAGACATAAGCGACTTGCCAGCTAGTCCGTCCATCACAGCACGGGCATTAGCGAGTGTGGCACAAGTTGATATAGTAGTGTAGTAGTGATGACGCGCAGCACGCCAACGAAAATTAGTTGGCCGCTGCGCGGGGACCATCATTTGATCTTTCGGGATCACCCCACTCACTCGTCTTCCAGCTTGGTAGGCTGATTCGGCTCGAAGCGATGCTTGGTCACATCCGCTTCATGCCGTCGCTTCGCATCAGCGATCCTCCGCGATTCCTTGTCCAGCACAACGACATGACGAGGCGCGTTGAGCTCTTCCACCGAGTCTGCAGAGAGCGATTTCGTCATGGACAGATCGGAAGAGCTCTTGCGGTCCTCTCCTGCCGCTGAGGACGCAGCGTCGGATGGTCGAGACGAGATCTTGAGCTTGATGCTGGGTCCAGCCGAGCTGGCCATGGTGCGCTCTTCGGTGCTCTTTCGACCGGCAAGAATCGCTTGATGCGTGTAATTTATGAGATTGTGCTATGCGAATGCAAGAATGATGATCAAGAAAGAATGTGTATGACAAGAATAAGAAAGGCAGGATGATCGCTTGATGTCACGAACAACAATGATATATATGTACATCTAACCAACATGAGCTCCTGCACGAAAGAGAGAGTTGATTTTCGTGACGCGAGACTTTTCTGACGGCATTCTAATTACCCCGCAATTCTGCCTTCTAATACCCCGCATCAGTACGAGTGTCTCATTGCTCGTAATAACTGCTCTAACCTCTTGTTGCATCTATCCATGCAGGAGGTACTGGATATCGACCCAGTAGCTGACCCATGTTGGCCAGAGGAGCTAGGGTTGTAAGCCCGCGTATCGGTCTGCGACAACGCGCATTCCACGATTTCATTCGCGGTCCTACAGATCACGGTGAGTGCGCTGTCAAATTGGGATGATTGCTACTGACTTTGGATGGTGTAGGCACGTACAAGGTCCCTCTGAAATCGCCAAAGGTTGTTGGAGTAGCTACGTCACGGGGCTACAGACCGTAAGCTAATCCATGCTGCTCTCATCAACTTTGCGTGATCGCTAAGCAGCTTTGCAGGTATCAGGAGGATGCCACGGCAGTCAAGGCGTTACAGCTCGACCCGCAGAGCCTGTCTGCGTCGTTGTTGAAGCTCAAGGAGAAAGTAGAGTGGGATCCTAGTACGGCCGGATCAGAGTTGTTGGCTGGGCAAGTAGCCTTCTTCGGGATATACGACGGGTGAGCCAGGTTCCCTGTATACTCGATATCCGCTGACCAGACTTAGTCATGGCGGGAAGGAAGTCTCGACGTTTCTTCGAGATAACCTACATGCTCTGGTAGAGTCCGGGACACCAGAAGATATCCCAGAAGTCGTAGGCTGGACTAAAGAGTATCATCAGGGGTACTACCGACGGTGGAAAGGGGGTGATCTGCGCAGATGGACCGAGTTTGCTAAGGAGGATAATAAGGCTGGAGCGGGGGATAAGATGACTCTTGAGGAGAGGCTGGCCTTGGCGTTTCTCAAGGTGAGCCCAATTACCTATACTTGAAACTTGTGTTGACAAACTTGCGTGCAGGCCGACCAGCAGGTCCTTACTAATATCGAAAAAGCGGGAAGGTGCGGATCTACCGCTTCAGTAGTCTTGATGCACTCTCTCGACCAGCCGGCGCAGCCGTATTGGGCTGCCAAGAAGCTCGCGTTGACAATAGCGCATTGCGGGTGAGTCTCGCCGCCGTCCTTCCTGTTTTGCTGATAAGACTTTACCTGACTGACTATATCCTATCACACCGTAGTGACACACGGGCATTGCTCTGCCATCGACCCACAGGACAAGTCATCGCTCTGACCGAGAAACATCATGTCGAGGCTCGAGTGGAAGCTGCCCGATTGAGACGGATGGGGGCGAGTCTCGCCGTCGCGGACTCGTTTGGCGAGTCGAGGTTCATGGGCGTGGTAGAGAATACTCGCGGGTGAGTGGTGCTGCGAGAAGGGCTTGTGTTTGACTGATCTTGAATGCGCAGTGTTGGCGATGGCGAGTGGAAACCTTCTGGCGTTACCGCCGAGCCCGAAGTGACCACGCGCGTGATTGACGGCAAGTGGCGCATTCAACTCTAGACCTTTACTCAGATGAGAGCTAACAGCTATGGTCGCAGGGACCGAGCACGCATATCTGATCCTGGTGACGGACGGCCTGACATCCACAATGTCAGACCAAGAGATTGTTGACCTGGCTCGAAGCTCTGTAGACCCTACACGAGCAGCCAAGACCATAGTCCACTTCGCGGAGGATCTGGGTGCGCAAGATAACTGTACGTGCATCGTCGTTCCCCTGGCCGGATGGGGCAATGTTGGCGGGACCGACCAGACGGAGGAGAGGAGGGAGTATAGGCGCAAACAGATGGGTTCGGTCAATACGCGGATGCAGAGGATGTAGTGGGAGTATAATGGCGGAGAGCGGTCGGCGGATGATTTTACAAGGAAGGAGGAAGTGACGATCGGCGGATTCGCGCAATCGTCATGAATGACATCACATACATATGTACAACAACGCCATCTTGCATGCTATCATCTGCAATCGCATATTGCGAGTTTTGTCGCTCGTCGACCATAGTTCATCACTCATGGCTCATGGCTCATGGCCAATCTCTTGCCATGGCGGATCATCATCATCGACAGCCATAGCCACGTCTCCGCCCCCCTCTTCATTCCCATCGCTTCTCTGAATCTCATGCGCGAGTTGCGCGTCTCCCCGATCATCATGCACAGCGCCCGGTGCAGCTTCTTCCGTAACTCGCCCATCAGCTTGACGGAAAAGGTGTACTCCTTCCCCTTCCCCTTCCGCCTTTGTTTCTTCGTTGCCGATACCGGTGATTCCCTTCGAAGTGCTTTTCCGACTGCTCCGTGATTTAGTCTTGATTATCCCTCCTCTAGGCCCACGACTGCCTTTGCCCCTTTCTGGTCTACCGAACATCGCTCGCTCCAATTCCGATTTCGTCAGTACGACTAATGGCTCATCGTCGTCTTCCATAGTCGTCGGAGCGAGATTGAGCGTTTGGCCCATTTCGGGGGTTAGCCCGACTACGAACCGCATATCGTTTATTAGCCACGACTCCACTACTCGACTTGTCTTTCATGATGAGTAAGTACGTGAGCGACTCACTGCGCAGACCTTGTGGGACGTTCTTGAGGTCTAGTAGAGCCAGTTCGGCCGGGTCGCTGATGATTACTTTAGGTCTGTATCGCCATGGTCTAGCCGAACTGCTCTTTTCCGGCGGCGGCCGAGGGGTGATCACTTGTCGAGCAGTCGATGGACCAGCTTCGCTCAATTCCCTAGGTCCACCCTTTGCAGGCGACTGAGACCCTTTCGAGGGAGAGGCACCGGCTGGTGCACCAGTGGCGGCGGGAGTAGGAGCAAGAGCAGAGCTAGAGGTAGAGGTAGCGTCTCTGTTGTTCGCGTTTGCTACGTTCTCTGCATTGCGAGGGGCGAGGGTTACTCCTCGGAATGAGATCCGGTGCGAAGTACTGTACTGCGGCGGATGTGACGGCTGATGGGGGTTCTCGTGGTCTATCATCAACTCAATCAGCGCTCTGGTGAACAAGATGAACGGCAAATGAAGAAACTCAGGAAGCGTACCGCGTATCAGTCCCATGATTACTTCGGTGCCGATAAGCGGGGTGACCTCCCCCTGGAAGATTTGATTACCGATCTTGATGAATGGCAGCGGAGTGTCGAGGCCCTACAACCATGTAGTAATAGAGGGCAACATCAGTACTTCTAATCGAATAGGATTGTGAACTCGCTGATACGAACGGGGAGAAGCCATGTGAAGTGTGTACGAATTACAGTCGATACTCACAATCAGCTGGTATTGCGTCTCTGTCTGGAGCGTCTTCGAGTCTATCGTCGTGCCGAGGTCCATGGTGACGTAGATCTCCTATATCGATGCAAAATCGACCGATCAGCTCACACCCCATCACTTGACAGAGATCAACCTCGAACTCTCGACCTCATGTTGTTCCAAAAGACCTTTTGCAGATGGCAGATGGCAGATGACAAGAAGGACTCACCTCCTCCTCGGACTCGTACATGTCTCCCTCATCGTCATCTTCGTTCTCATTGTCGTTCTCTATATCGTCGAAGGACGAGACGGCTCTCCAACCCGGACCGAAGAGCGTTCGACCCTCAGCCAGAAAGCGCGGCGCGTCTTCTGATGATTGTAGCATTTTGGCATTCCCTGCGTTACTTCTACTTTCTTGCGGGCGAGCTGCGAGCTGCAGGCGAGCAAGCTGGTGGCTAGCGCTTACTGGCAGTGGTGATTTGTGCGCAAGGAGGATTATGTAGTACGGAGCAGATCAGGAGACAACAACAATAACAATAACAACCACCAGCGCCAAAATAGCTGTCAATCCAGTGATGTTCGAAAGTTACAGATAATTCGCGACCCGATACCCGATATCGTCATTCCTCATCCCCATTCCCTCTATACCTATCTACATCTCTTATCTAGTCGCACTCGAGGACTGATCATCTTGAACGAAACACCACAACACCATGTCCGCCACGACATCCGCTGCGATCGCTCCCGCGGCCGCGGCCAAAGGTAAAGCAAAAGAGAACCCCGTTGCATCCCTGCTCGCGGGCGCGATAGCGGGCGGCACAGAGGCGTTCGTCACGTATCCGCTCGAATCGCTCAAGACGCAAATCCAATTCGGGGCTCTCGATGGCGGTAAAGTGCGTATGGTCCCGTACCGTATATCCTCTCCTCTCCTTCACCCCGTTTCGCCATACTCGTCACTGCTCGAAGCAGCTGCTGTGCGTGCGAGTAGGCAAGGAGATGGTGTTTGTGCAGTCGACTATAGCTGATATCCACGCTCAACCGATTACAGCCCCTGACGCCTTACGCAGCTCTACGATCAACACTACAACAGCGAGGCGTCGCTGGCCTCTACGCCGGCTGTTCAGCTGTCGTCATTGGTAACGCAGTGAAGGCCGGTGTGCGATTCACCTCATACGACCAATTCAAGAGTCTGCTCAAGGATGACGAGGTGGGTGACAGTCTTCCTGATCGTGTCAAGGGAACTAGACACCGCTATGCTGCACGACGAGCTACTCTTCTCGATCAGCCCATATTCGAGCCGGCGCTGATTCACGGTACATTGACCCTCAGGGCAAGCTCTCGGCGCCGCGATCGATGTTGGCCGGACTCGGCGCAGGGATGTCAGAAGCCATCATCGCTGTCACGCCCTCAGAGACGATCAAGTGAGTGCGACTCAGCTTCATTCGATTTGACATCTTCTTTGGATCGTTCGGATTGGCGTGAGCTGACAGATATATTTTGCGCGATCAGGACAAAGATGATCGAGGATAGCAAGCGCGCTCAACCGCGGTTCAAGGGATTGGTGCATGGTGTTCAGACTATCGTTAAGGAAGAAGGATACAGAGGGGTATACCGCGGTGTAGGGCCGGTGGTGAGTAATTCTTCCGTACATACGCCTCTTCCTCCCCTTGATCACTGGCACTCTTTCACTTTGTGACGGTGCATCTTTGAGGATCCTTTGAGCTAACGCTACCGCAAAACAGATGCTCCGCCAAGGAGCCAATTCCGCCGTTCGATTCTCCTCGTACTCCACCATCAAGCAATTCGCACAGGGCAGTGTACCACCCGGTACCGCCGTTCCGGGCTGGATGACCTTCGGTATAGGCGCGACTGCGGGGGTGATCACAGTCTGTGAGTTCTCTCGCTACTTCGGACGACTCGAAAGTCTCAAGCGTCTACAGAAACATCATTGAAGCACAAGCTGACTCGATCTTGCGCATTCGTTCAGATTGCACAATGCCATTCGAGTAAGTCGGCCTCACCTCATCTCCCATCGTCTGGTCTTCTACTGATACAGTACCTCGCGCTCGCTCGTAGCGTGATCAAAACTCGTATGCAGTCCCTGAGAGCAAAGGCAGAATACCGCAATTCCCTCCATTGCGCATATCGTATCCTCACCGAGGAGGGGGTTCTAAAGTTCTGGAAAGGTACTGTACCAAGATTAGGTCGATTGATCGTGAGTCACCTCCATGACGAATACCGTTCGCCCCGTTCGCACCAATGATATCCTTGCGCAATCTTTGTGTGGCCAAAGCTTACCTGACGGCTTGCAGATGAGCGGCGGTATCATCTTTACCGTATATGAACAGGCATACCCTGCATTTGCGGCGATGATATAAACATAGACAAGGATCCCACATCACTTTCGGGTCGGTGCACGCGATCGGGCGATCGGCGTAAGTGAGATAGATGGTAGAGTGAGCTCGAAGTCAGTAGTTTTTTGTAGATCACCCCCTGTAGCCACAGTTGCAGTCGCGAGCACACGCAAGTACACGGAAGGGACGAGATGCATTTCGTATCTGTCCTTTTGTATGGCCTTGCCTAGTGCACAACTGCCTCCTCCAACCACCGCCCAGTCGCCCAGTCGTTCGACGTCGTCCTCTGACAATCACTCCTTTCTTTCTTCCGAATCACACGTTCTCCTGCTTATCCAGGAGGAAGCATGCTCAGATCGACCTCTTCCTTCACAGCGGCCACTTCCTCCTCCTCACCGTATCGGGGGATGGGCGTACGGGGGAGCGCCATGACACCTGTATGAGAACAAGCGTTAGCCATGTCTTCTGCCTGCCTGCGCTGAGAGGCCTTCGAACGTGTTGTAGGTAGAGATGGTGAAAGCAACTCACCGGACCTAGCAGCCTCAAGGACGCCAAAGGGCCTCATCAAGCTCAAGAAGTTGTCCACACGGCTGCTCTTTGCTGTAAGCTCAACAATGACGCTGTTCTCCGCTACGTCAACCACCCGACCGCCGAACTGGTCTGCGAGGGTCTTGATTGCTTTCAAGTGCAGGTTCTTCGCGATGAGCGCTTCCGACGCGGAGATGTGATGTTGGCGCGACGGGTACAGCTGCGCTGTGCCGGTGCCTGCGCCCGAGCCGGACCCTTCGAATGAGCGCGCGAGCGCTTGTTCCCGCTTCAGCTTGTCCGACGACTCGTTTGCGGACGCGTCGGAAGACACAAATTGCGGCGCGCTGGCCTGGTCCTCGATCCCGTGCTCGAACGAGGAGTCTTCCAGCGGTGAGCCCGATAATTGCGCTTCGGCGAATTCTGGCCCCAGGATAGAAACTTTGGCAAGTAGCAGTTCCCGCTCAATCACCGAGGTCTTGGTGTAGTCCAGCACCGCCCAGACGGGGACCTACAGCAGGGGCAAACTGTCAACGACAAGCTGATTACAGAGTTGGAGGGACTGACCAAGTCCTCGAGCTGCCGACGAGCTTGCTCAATCACGCCGTCCTGGCCACGGAGGACGATACACATTCGAGACAAATCGCGAATCTCAGTCTGGCAGACGACCAGGGAGTCTGTGCGGTGTGATCAAATGTCAGCACCGTACAATGGGAAGTGGGCAGAGAAGCGACTGACCAATGTTGAAGCCTCTTCCAGCGAGGATACCAGAGACACGAGAAAGCACACCGGGCTCATTTTGCACCAGACAGTTGAGCAAGTGTCTACACCATTCATCAGCTTGTGTCCCTCTGGAAGAGCAGAGGTAGGGAGCGAGCTCACCGCTTGTAAGGCTCTGCGCTGGGAGGAGGGGTGTTGTAGAGGATGTTGGTTACTGCTTCTTCGGCAGAGGGGGATCTGGGGTGGGCCACGAGGTGAGGGAGTCTGCGAGCGGGTTTGTGCATTTTGTCTATCCCAAGGAGAGACGTATCAGCTTGTCATTCGACACTATTGGAGGTCTGGAAAAAGCTGGACATCTGTGGGTAGGTAGAGAGATGATGGAGAGACACTCACAGTCAAGAGCGCTGGTACTGTCGTCAATGGGTCTGGGAGGGGATGGACCGTCTTTTGACCTTATGGGGGAGGAGGACGACCATCTCTGAGCCGCGGCGAATGCCGTAGAGCGAGGTCGGAGCGACCGCAGGGGAGCAGAGAGTGCTCTGGCGGACATTATTGTGTATGTCGATGAGTAACGAGTGGTTGACGACTAGCAAAAGCAAGGCTATGTATGTATGAGCTTTATTCACCGACTCCGGTCCAGCGTCCCATCTTTTTTCAGGCGCTGGACTGACTCGCTCGTGAATTAAAGTGAACTCGGGAATGAATTGGTCCCGCCCCCGGAGATGAGCAAGTACTCCGCGCCGTCCTACCCAGAACTGAAGAATGCCACGCCGGTAATCGCCTCGGCAATATCAGCGACCAAGCGATGAGATTGAGGCACGCATGTTTATTTGTTTACATGAAACCGCCACCCTGGATCGGTCCGTCGGATTGATCACGACAATAAACAATCTAGTGAACATGAGCATAAACAACAACGCATGTCATTTCGGCCTCTTCATTTACTTAGGGCTAGGCGACATGGCGTCAACGTATTTGTGTCTGTCCTATGGGCTCATGTCGTGCTCATATTGTCTTGGTCAGGTGTAATGTCGGTGCCCGCACTCCTGCCAAGGTGATGTAAAGGGTCACAAAAGAGATGCAGCACACATCATTACGGAGAAGGGTAGCAGCGCAACAGCGCAGTACCCGAGCACCAACGCTGACGCTGACGCTTTGACCCCGTCTCATCCAACATGCCCAGCGAACATTCCTTTGTTCCCTTGGACTGATCCCCATCCTCTTATATACCGCATAGAGCCATCTCAAACCCACCCCCTCTTTTCTCCTCTTCATCACCATATACTGCGCATACTCTCCATTCTTTCACTCACGAGCCACTCAGCTTCGACGGAATATCAACACCGACCACATTCGAAACCCGACCGACGCGCAACCTCGCAACCACACACCCACGCTCATTACCACAGCACACGCTACACGCTCCTTCACTCAACCTCAGACTTGAACGACCAAAACCAACTCATTTAAACTCCTCTCAGCTAAACCAACGACACAAGACACAAAACACAGGACACAAGATGCTCGCTTCCACCTTCTTCATCGCTGTCGCTGCCGCGCTCCAGCCCGCTCTCGCCGCGGTCTACATCACCAACCCCGTCGACACCACCACCGCCACCGGTGGCCAGGTGCTCACTGTCCAGTGGGGTGAGTCGTTCTTCCACAGCTTCGCTCTATATTATGAGTGCATTGACTGACTTCATGATTCTTCTTCTCTCAACCGCAGCCGACGACGGAAACACCCCCACTGTCGCCTCGATCGGCCCTTCGTCCATCGACCTGTACACTGGCTCCACCAACAACCAGGTCAAGCTGCAGAACCTGGCTGCGAGCGTCGACGTCAGCAAGACCTCCTCGATCAGCGCTACCATCGACCCCTCCATCGGCGAGGACAGTGAGTTTGACCTATACTCCCTACTCCGTACTAGCATGGATACTGATGAGCTACTTGTCGCGTTTCCAGACAGCCACTACTTTATCCGCGTGACCTCGCTCTCGCTCAAGTCCACGACCAACACCGCCTACCCGTACGAAGCGTTCTCGGCCATGTTCACCATCAACTCCATGACGGGCACGTTCAACTCCACCATCCTCGCAGCGATCGACGCGACCAACGCTACCTCGTCTACATCCTCAGTCGTATCCGCAGCCTCGAGCGCGTCTTCCAAGGCCACTTCAGCCAAATCATCCACTGCATCCAGCACAAAGTCATCCTCTGCTTCCTCCTCTTCTTCATCAACGACCTCCACCTCAGCCGCCTTCCCTCGCTTAGCAGCACCAGCGTCTCTCGCCCTCGCCCTCGTAGGCGCAGCAAGCTACTTCGTTCTCTAGTAACGCCCGCTCACCCAATGACTCAACATATCTACCTATTATCTTATATACCATACTTCGCTTTTCGCTCATACCTCGGTTTGTACAGAGTACCCCAGGACAATATGTTTATACCCACCCACCTTGATTGGTTTTTACGATCTTAAAAACGTAGTTGGCGCTTGGTCGCCATGTGTAGTGAGGATGTAACGAAATGAACGCTCTACGAAACCCGTTGCAGCTTGCCGGGACTCTGCCGTTCAAGTCTGCTTATCAAATGCTATTGCATGGAGCACAGCACTGCAGTGTCTCGCACCCAAGCATCTTGCTACAACCATCGCCAGGCTTAGTTGACGAACTTCAATGCGCCGAAGCCGATATTGATAAGAGTTCCAAGGACGATGCCCATCTGTTCAATGGCGATGATCAGATATCAGTTTTCCCATGACGGTGCTTCATGACATGACCCACCTGCATTCTCTGACCAAATACCACGCTGGAGATGACATCGCCGCCTACTCCCAGTCCAGCTCGAGAAGCGAGGCTCGTGTTCAAGCTCGCGCTCGCGGTTGAGCCTGGGATCGGAGCAGTCCTTGATCCCAATGCAGATGCAGCTTGTGCAATAGGGGTCGGGTCGACATTAAGACTGTTTCCGTTTGCACGCTCAGATGATGACGTTGAATGAAGAGCCTCCCGCGCTTCTGCTTCGGCGTCGAAGAAGTTCGGTAAAGGCAGTTCGCGGAAGAAGAACCATGGTGTCAACGATAGCAGGAAGCCTGTCAATAATCCATGCAAGATGGAGTTGTATAGACCTTCTGTCGAGGCTGCGGCGCGGGCAAGACCAGCGTCAGCAATGAATGAAAATAGCGATGGTCACGGTGATTTGGGGTAAGGTGGGAAGTGGTTGTGGAGGGAAAGTCGCTGGACTCACTCGTCGCTGTGTCAGCGGTGAGATCGCCTTCGATCCACTGTTCTTCCAGCGCTCGAGCGTGCTCGTCGTCTGCGTGAGTAAGTTAGCATAAGTCGTGACTGAAGCCAAGTATGATAGCATGAGGACCATCAAAGAACTCACTACCATCACCAAGATCGACTTCGGGCACTTCCTCGCCGCGAGACTCGTAGAACTGCCTTCGCATCGCTGCTACGTCCGCCGGCGATAGTCCCGCATCGAGAAGGACGTCGAAGCCTCTTCGTCTTGGCGCGGGTGACTGCGGGTGGAGGTAGTGGGTAAGCGCGAATGACAACGTAGTCGTCAGCGTCACTGAACGATCTTTGCATGCGTTGATGAAGTAGACGGGGTGAGTGGGAAGCAGGGACTGACCTCTTCTTCTAGGGGTTGCGTCTGGCGCTCCTCTTTACCTCCGACAATGCAATGCAACCAGACCTTCTCCCCTTCTTTGCCCTTCCCACTCGCCTTACTATCACTATCAGCAGAAACCTCATCTCGCTCTAGTTCGGCATCACTATCGTCCTCCCCGAGCCCGACGTCCTTGAGCACGCTCTCCACGTCCCCGCCTACACCTTGCGCTTGGCGCCGTACGCGCTCTTCCAGTGATCGTAGCCATGGTAAGAACAGGATCCCGTCCGTCAGTAGTCGGCCAGAATGGATAAGCCGTAGGTTGAGCGAAGTGAGCGCTGGCCGTGTAACTCGGATCTACAATTGCATCGCAACTGGGTATCAGCGCTCGATCACTTGGTCCAGTACGTAGTACGTTGCCTTAGCGATGGGAGACGAGATGCCTCGTCTAGACTGATGAAGTAGAGCGACGCAGCAACGCACCTTCTCCTTGACGCTGCCCACACTCTCGCCCTCCTCGACCCACAACTGCAGATTCCCGCCCGTCGCCTCGCTCTCATTAGAGAAAATGACGGTGACGCATCTTCCCCGGTGCCCTCGAGGGTGCTTTGCTTTGCCAATAGTACTCTTGCGCCCTTGGCCTTGTTCCACATCATCTACTTCATCCTCGTCCAAGTCCACGTCATCAAGGTCGACATCGACATCGTCGCGTTCTTTGCCTTTTCCCTTCCTCTTCGCGCTCAATCGACCCAAGGGAGAAGTGGGAGAGTAGCGCCTCGCCTGCAATTTCGACCTGGGCGATGAACCGGACGCGGTCGCGGAGGCAGAGGCAGAGGCAGAGGCAGATGTGACTGGAGCAGGGAGCAGAGGTTCCGATTCGCGTGTATTCCGTCCGCCCGGCATGATAATTTCTGACTTGGAAGCTCTGGCGTTTCAGTGGTGCTTGATAATGCTGACTATCGTAGTCTCCCGCGCTCCGGTATGAGTAGCTCAATGTAGGTGAAGACCGGTGTCAAATAAAGATGAGGATGAGAGTGAGATGCGATGTGCCAAAACAAAGGGAAATGCAAAGTCAATGCCGGTAACCACATTGCCCGGTTACAATACTCAACAGTGGCGGGCATGATGCGATCCTCGATTGACTCTCAGGCGACGGCGTGCAATGCATGCAATGAATACCACTGAGCTACGCTTGTATCAGGCGAGAGTCGAGGGTGGCCTATCTTGCCCGCTGATAGCAGCAAGTCTTACCCCCGTATATACTCAAGCTGCATCGCTATATAATGACACCATGACATCGTCCCCATCGACAAACCACCATCCGACATCCCTCTCGTCCCCGGGCTTACTGATACAAACGGCAGGCTCCAACATCGATTGTCTCGTTTCACTCGTTTCTCTTTGCCCTTCAGTGACAGCGCGAACTCCAGCACGTTGCCTCACTGTCCACAATTGCAAGTCCTTTGCTTCTTTCACGCCGATCGTCCGAGCTATTTTCCGCTGTAGTAACGTTTTAGACGATGATGGTAGCACCGATATTGCTTCTCCTGCTTTGACAGTGATGGTGCTAGACGGTGCGGCTAGTATTTGCAGTCCTGCGCAACAGAATCCATCTTTAGCTTGTGTTGGCTTGAGGAGAGGATGCCTTACGCACTGATCATCTTGGATTGCAAACCGCCACCAGGCCCTTTAGCCCGACTTTCCTTATGACCACTTCCAACAGCGTCTCGTGCCACCTCGACCCGACCGTACTTTTCGCATAATTCGCTATACCTACCCCAAGTTTGGCTAGGCGCAGTGTTGCCTGAGTCGCTTGGGGCACCTGGGTGTTCGAGGATATATCGTTCGACGAAAGTGAGGTAGTACAATTCCGCATCCCTCCTTTCGGCCAAAGGGATAGCGGTGGAGTTGTAAGAGGTCAGAGAGGGTAATTTGGCTATGATGATGGGTCTGTTGAGTTTTGCGTGTTCTGACATCCCGAGTGATGAGTTCAGCGAGACTTGGCGTTTAGTCGACGACGTCGTGGCGATACCGTTGTCGTCATCACCGTCTTGGTCGAGCGGGACGTCTCGTCGAGATAGGCGCAAGTCGGAGAGATTGTGTGAGGTCCACTGATTGATATTATCAATATCCGTCCATAATTCTATCTGGGTATGGTGCAGATTCAGTTGCTTAAGCTTGGTGAAACCGCTTGTATTCGGGGGTAAAGGCGGGATGGACGCGAGATCAGTCCATGACAAGTCGAGTGTATTCAATCTATATTGAATGTGATTTAAGCACTGCGTCTCTCGTATCAATGAACTCACAGAGGTAATGGTGCAAGGGCAGATACCAGGTCCTCCCATTCGGACACCGGACACCGGGCGAGGTTCAGCTCCCGCAAACACGGAAAATTCTCTATGTCCGATGTCGAGCACATTTGATGTAGAGGGACATTGTCTTCCAGATGCAGGATTTCGAGAGCTGGGAAGAGGGATGATATGCGGCGGACCTAGCGAACGCGGTCAGCCACAGCAGCAGCGACCGCGGCGATATAGCGATGAAGACGTACCTCTTCCCAAGTCAGAAAGCACGCCGAGAGGTGCAGCTCCTTTATCCTTGCGAATGCTGCTTGTGCCGATCCCGCCAACTCGAGAGATATGTCATCTGGCAGAGGCTCAAAGCGTGAGTAGCTATGAGGCTATCAGTGATGTACTGTGAGTGTTTAGAGAGATGGACAGACTTGAGGCTTAGCGTTTCCAGTCCCTCGAGATGGGATGCGATCTCCGCTACGCCTTGCCATGTCGGTATCAGATTTCGAGAGAAATTGAGCCATTTGAGTCCTATAGCGACTCCCAATCAGTCCTTGCTCTCTGCCGTGCGGCTGAGTTAGAAAAAGTGGTATGAAGGAACACATCTGCGCACCTCTCAACCGTTCTCTCAACACTTGTCGAACCTCTTGATCCACCGTCCCCAAAGAATCCACGTAATCCTCATCGAGACCCACATTCCGTAACTTCTCCAAACGCCCTACGCGCTGGAGTACCGAGGCCATGTTGGGCGTTTCGACCATGATGGCTTTATTCGACGAGCCCAGGACGACGGGGTCTTCGTCTTTCGTCGTTCTCCCGTCGTGCGTGGACGTTGTAGCGTCGCTGTTAGCGGCTGAGTCATGATGATTGGGTATGGGTGTGGGTAGTATAGAGCCGTACCGTCCTTCTAGGGCTTGGATGAAGCTTTGGCCCGGGATCAGCGGTGGGTGTACTCCGGAAGAAGAAGAAGAAGAGGGTGAGGGGAGCTTGATGAATGCCCCTGCGCCCATTTGTCGACATTCGAATACTGGATGGCCCTTGTACGTCCCCGAATGGCCTTTACCGAACGTCGCGTCATCGTACTCCACCCCCAGCCATTGTTGTACTGGAGGAGCAGAGTCGACGGAAGGAGGCGCAGGCGGGAGAGGCGGTAGAGGTCCGACGTAGCGTAATGTCAATGCCTGCCGATTCTTAGCGTTGAGATATCGTTTTCCTACGCTATACCCTGGCGCACTCGACGGGCCCGCTTCGCTCGACGAGGCTTCGAATGCCATTTGCCTGATTGCTTGTACCGCTGTATGTGTTGGATCAGTGTTGTACTCGAGTATGGTCAAGTTCACCTAGACTATCTCCAGAAGGTGGACGATGCTCGAGGTCAGTTCCGTCGGAAACGATTTCAGTGCGAGGAACGGCAAAATAAAAAATGTTGACAACTGCAACTTGTTCCACTCCACTCTTCGCAAACTACTTTTCCAACTACTTCTCCATCCACATCGTCCATAACATCCCACTGGCTAGCATCAACACCACCTAAAATGCCAGCAGAAAGGAAACACTCGTACAAGAAACCGCGCCCAGCTCCTACCCAAGGCGATGGTCAAAGCTCGACTTCTAATGCCGAAGCGTCCACTTCCAGGCCTGCACCCGCGCACAAGATCCGGCCTACGGAGCAGCGCAGCGAGTCCGCGCTGCCTGGGGTGAACAAGATCAAAGGGCAGATCAGGCAGACTAAGCGGTTGTTGGCCAAGGTGCGTCGATCTTCCTTGCTCAATTTTAGTGCCCTGCGAGATGTCTTTTGAGAGAGGCAGTCGGTCCGGCGCAGCGCCCGATGGATAGTTGTGGACTATGAGCGACAGCATAACTGATCCTGGTCTAATTGGTGGTATGCAGGACGACCTCGAGCCTGGACTGCGAGTATCAACTCAGAGACGACTAGCGAGTCTCGAAGCGGACCTCGCTACCGCCGCCAAGCGCGAAGTGGAGAAGAAGAATGGGGGGAGGTATCACATGGTGCGTCTACCACTTATACACCCTCATCACTCTCGCTCTCTTCTCTCTCCTCATCCTATCCTATTTCTCTATATCCAGATCCATGTTTCGGCAAGCTGACGGGATGAATCCATGCTCGCTCTCGCTCGCCTTGGTATAGGTGAAATTCTTCGGTAAGTCTAACGAATATCGCCGCGTCAATATGCTAATAGGACATGTTCGCGCAGAACGACAAAAACTGCTCCGACTCGTCAAGCGAGCCAAGAAGATCTCGGCCAACGACGATAAGAGCGATAAGAAGCGACGTAAAGCCCAAGAAGATCTGCGCGATGCTAGAGTCATGTTGAATTACATTCTTCACTTTCCGTGAGTTGCGCTCTGTCTTCGTCCCAGTGCACAGACGGTGCATCTGCACTACATCGGTCAACGGCCTTTGTCCCCGTCCAACTCGAGATCAAGCGCAGATGTCATACAATGGCAATCGCTGACTCCTCACGCACAGTAATACCCAGAAATACATCTCCCTCTTCCCCGCTTCTGATAAGCCCGATACCCAAACCCAGCCACAAAGCTCGGAAAGCGAGGGGAAACTCGTCCTGCCAGCTTTACTCCGTGCTGGCGATGGCGAGACGGCAGAGCAGGATAAATCCTCTTTACGCCGATTAGAGCTATTGCGCGAGACTTCGAAACTCATGGATGCGGGTAAATTGAGCTTGACCCCAGAGGAGGATGTTGGTAAAGCGGGCAGTGGGTTCGAGATTGGGCTTGGGGCGCCTACTCCGTCTGCTTCTGGAGGTCAAGGTGCCAAGAAGTCGAGTAACAAGACCGAGACCAAGACGAAGAGCGAGAAGACGACGGTTGAGGAGGACAAGGACGATTTCTTCGAGGATGACGATGAGTAGCGAGTGAATTAGTAGAGGGTGATTACAGCAGGTATATCCAGAGCTGCGTTAGAAGCCATGCCCTCTCACCGACAATTTTATTATGCGCGAAGGATGATATTATAGCTGTATCCAATGCATCGATGCCAGCATCCTACACTACGATATATGCTTGCGCTACAAGCGTATCCGATGACTGATTACTACATATTACAGTATCAGGCGTATATCCGCATCCGCTGGTCGTCGCTCATAATCCGTCAGAGAAAGTCTAGCGTTGAGATTGTGAAAGAAGAAGGATATGGTGAGGTCGAAGAAGAAACAAAGAGGAACAAGAATCTATCAGAGGTGAGAAGACATCGGTCGATGCTACGTGATGCACGCCAGCGTTACACGACGATAGAGCCAGAATGATAGTTGAAATTGTAGATTCCGTTCTGCCGGACCTCATCAAGTCAGCTCATAACTCCGGCGAGCTTAATGGCATAGTAGAGAGGTTACTCACCCAGCAATCTGCGCTGATAGTGACGTTGGAAGTCCCACTTCCGCTCCCTCCGGCGGAAGTGGTGAAAGTGAACAACTGGCTTCCGACTCCCATGGGAACCTCGAAGACCTGCACTCCAGAAGCGACCGTCTGGGTGACGGCGGCGTTCGAGCCCGACGTCACGGACACGGACCCGCCCGAAGTCGTCATCGTTGATACGAAGACGGAGTCGGAAAGGTACTGCGAAACGATAACGTTGCACAAATCAGTCACTATCACTTTCAGGTAGAGTGTGCGGCGTGGCTGCACTCACGTCATAGCCCGTGGGCTTGCTGCCGCAGGTATCGGTCGAGTCGCACTCTGCGCTCTTGAGATGAGGGCGATACCAGTACACGAGCATCTCCTGCTCGATTACTGGCGCCGTTAGCCCTTCCTTGAACGCTTTGATGTATGGGACGGCAAAGTCTAGCATTGGGGTGTGATCGAGTCCCTCTGCCCATTTGGACGAGCCGTCGTCCGTGTGCGCGGTGTTGTACGGGCCGATATAATGCGATTCTCCATAATCGTTCCACGTGATGACTGCGGCAGTCATGGTCAGCTCACCGAGTCCAATCCAGACCCAGTCGTCTCACTCTTCTCGCTCGTCAAAAAGGACGCGCGAGTCGAGGGTAAAGCAATACTCACTCTCGAGGAACTCTAGCTGGCTGCCCATGGACAAGATCTGGTCCCATCGATCCTTCCATAGAGTCTCAGACTTGAACACCCAGTTCTTAGTGTACGACACGTCGGTGCCGAAGTGTGTGCTGAACCACGACGAGACGGGCGCCATGTACGTCTTGCTCGCGGCGGAAGTAATGTCGAGGTAGGTGGTGTCCCGGCTAGTGTCCATCGTGGTATTGACGGGGACGTTGTCGATCTGACCCGGCCATGCTGCCCTGCGATATCCACCAATTTAGTCACAAGCCAATCGAAGTACTAGACGACTTGGGCACTTACCATGAGAACAGACCGCTCAGACCCGCGTTGCCGGCGTTGTCCGAGCTAGGCTGGAAGTACGGTACGACGTACAAGTCCTGGCCTACCTCGCTCGCACACGATGACCAATCGAAGCCGTCGCCGATGAAAGACGACACGAACGGTTTACTGTCGACTTTGAACTGCGCCGACTGGCTCACGTACCGGGTGAGCATGCCTGCTACGCCGGAGACGTTTGTCGTGCCGTACCAATTGAAGTCGAATGAGATGAAGACGTCGAAACCGACTGTTGCCGCTGCAGCGTAAGCCAGATCAAGTTGAGATTCGGAATACGAGTCTGTCCCGATGTTCAGAGCGAATCCGTCGATCCCCTTGGAACTCGCTAGACTCATGTCCGATTCCCAGTCCGTGGAGGTGTACGACGAGACTATCCCGACCATAAAATGGGCAAACACCTTTTTGGACGAGCTGCTACTCGAGCTGGATGAGGATGCAGATACAGATACGGAAGAGGAGCTGGACGCTGAGGTGGTCCCGACAGTAGTGGTGGAGGAGAGTGTCCCTCTCGAGGAGGAGATTGACGAGCCGGTGTTTGTTGAAGTAGATGAGACAAAAGTGTCGATGGGGTTGGAAGATTCGGACAGGACCGAGCTGACATTGGAGGTGACAGCAGCAGAGGCTATGCTGGTGCTGGAAGAGGCAGAGGCAGAGGCAGAGCCGGAGACAGTGTCGACTGAGCTCGTCGTCAATTGGATCAATGCTGCATCCGCGGCAGTGTCCGAGGTGGCAGCAGCCGAGGAGGCGGACGTGGACGTTGGGTCGTCGTAAGTGGTCACTGTCACATATACCGTCTCGACGGCTACAGCCGAGTCTTGGACGGTAGTGGCATCAGCTGAAGTGAGGGTCAGCACAGGCTCTCGGGTCTACGCAGAGATTGAAAGAGAGAGAAAAGGGGCAGAACTCACCGATCCAATCGCTGGTCGCATAAACGGACCAGTGTCCGGTCCCAGTACTGCTGGTCGTAGCACTCGCACTCGCGCTCGCACTCTCATCAGCAACAGCGACCAGCACCTGACCGATGGTGGCTGTGGCGGCAATCACAGACGTAGCAGCTTCGTTGACTCCCGATTTGACGGCGGCGACTAGCTCCAGCGCTCCAGGCGTGGGAGTCGCATCGCGTTCGCGCACTGGTCGATGTCTGCTTCTGCGAAGATTCGAGTGCGGGCTCGAGAAGACCACAGGGGCGGAGAAGAGTAGTCCTAGAGCTAGGGCTTGAGCGCGCATCGTTGCGTTACGCTGCGAGATGTAGGTGTGGATATCTAGCTGAATTTAGTGTACACAAAACGGCGTAAAGAGTGACTAAAGTTGGTATTGACTGGCTGATGAAGCCCAGAAAGCTCGTCAATTATGGTATACGTCTAGAATCACAGCACAGAACAAGGGGGAGATAGACAAGATTAACGATGAGCCCTTGCTTTTGTACAGTACCCTAATGCTCAGAGAGAGGATAGGGACACAGCGCTTGGACCTGCCAGTGCGTGAGACGTGTTGACAAAGGCGAGGAGTGAAAGGGCGTTTCGTTTCGAAAGTAAGGAGAAGATGGGAAAGAAAGGAGGGAGATGGAGAGAGGGGAGAGGGGGGATTGCATGTGATGCATCTCAGTCCTTGTGCATGGTGGTATCGGGCCATCGTTTGTTGACAATAGGACTAGTGATGGGGATGAGAACCAAAGTTGGTTGAAGGAGGGAGTGCACTTTCCAGTCTGCATCCGCTTTGAAACACAATCCGCCTTGATCGTGTTTCACATTCACAACATCACAAAAGGTTTCTCATTCTTCATACCATTCCAGTCCGAGACCCTCGTGCCTTTACTCGAGAACATGATACAATGCTTGCTTGGGTACAGCGACACAGAGGGAGACTCGCTAACATTGTACATATGAAAGCTCGAGCCACACGGGGCACAATGACATTGCCCAATCACCCCTGCGCTCGGATGCAGCTGCGCACGAGTAAAGGAACACCCTTTGAACTGATGCAATCACTCTTATACATCTAAGCGCACTGCGCACTATGCACTCTTTTCATCCTGCTCTGCGCTATCGCCCTTGCCCCTATGCACGACGATCTTGTCGATGATTCCAAACTCGATTGCTTCGTCCGCGGTCATAAAGTAATCTCTCTCCAGAGCCTTTTCAAAGCGGTCCCGTGCAGTGGCCCGTTCTTCAGTCGGTTTCGTACAGTGGTCTGCGTAGATGTCCGTTAAAGCCGCTCGAATTCGAAGGATCTCTTTGGCGTGCAGAGCGATATCGGATGCTTGGCCCGATGCGCCTCCGGATGGTTCTAGCATACCCCACGAGCATTATCAGCGTTGCTCCAAGTCGCACTACGCTACGAAGAGCACTCACGATGTATCATGACAGAACTGTTCTTGAGCGCGTACCGATGCCCCGGGTCGCCACCAGCAAGCAGCAAGCTGCCCATACTAGCAGCCTGGCCCATGCAGAATGTATGCACGGGCGAAGAGATATATTGCATCGTATCGTAGATCGCCAGACCAGAGGTGACGACGCCCCCAGGGGAATTTATGTATAGCTTGATAGGTCTCTTGGGGTCTTCGGCTTCCAGGAATAGGAGTTGCGCAGTGAGCAATGTCGAGTCGGCGCTGTTCACCTGCGTCAAACCTTGAATTAGTATTTGGCATCGGGATGGAGGTGGAGGGACGCACTGGACCGAGGAAGATGACTCGCTCGCGCAGGAGTCGAGAGTAGATATCATAGCTTCTCTCGCCCCGGGCCTGGTCAATAAGACAATATCAGCGCAAGCGTATCAAGCTCCATGAGATTGAATGACTCACGGTCTGCTCGACGACGATGGGGACTAGTGAATCCCGCACAACGGGATTGCTCGCCGCCTCGAATCCGCCCAGCCCAGAGGACGAGGAAGTAGGCACGAAACCGAAATGTCTCGCTGCGTTTGCTGCGCTTGCAGGAAAGCGAGATGGCCCAGCTATAGGAGCCGCCAGTGGTCTGAGAGCAGTGGCGAGGCGGTGAGTCATATTGTATATTGTGTATCGTATATCGTATGTAGTATGCAGCGACAAGCTCGACGTGATGCAAGATACTGTAGCTGGCAACTATGCTAAACGCTGACAATGCATCTGAAACTGTAACTGTCATGGCATGACGGACACGGCGTCAATGTCCGAACGCGGAGACCCCGTACTCTGAGCTTGTTGCCATGGTTGATCGTCGCAGTCACAATGACTCTCCCATCATCCTCATCCTCTTGATCATCCGTCTCTATACACGATCAGCACAAGCGAACTATCCACTGCATACGAGCCCAGCGCATCTCAGCACTCTCATTCGACCTAAATTTAAGTGAAAGTACAGCCATGTCCATAAACACAGTCAAGCTCGGGCCCGCACACCTTTTGCCACTTGTCCACGGTACGTCTCCACTCTCCGCTAACCGCTCTCCACGATCCACTCTCCACACCACATGCAAGATGCATCACTGCCATCGCGATATACGAGCGCTAAGCTAGCGCAGGCGAGGATGTCCTCACACCAGGCCACACGGCAGATCTCGAGTTGCGTGTTCCTGCTACGATCCAAGGCCCTAAAAGGACCGAATATGCCAAGGGCAGAGTATGGGTGACGGACAAGCGTGTGAGCGGGGGTCGCTTTAGCTCTCCATTCCACTAATATTCCGGAATTAAGCTAATGCTGATAGCGATGTTTCTCTGTCGCGAATCGTGACCTCATAGGTCCTCTTCATAGCTGATACCCTTGACACACCCGGTCCGTCGTCAGCGGCGACCAACGCTCCAGCCGATCCACCGGGTTACGATGCGCCACCAGTACTCAGCTCGCTCGAGGTGCCTTATGTGAGTGTCATCTCATACCAGGCGATCATGAAATAGTCGACTACGACCAGCGTATAAGCCGGATACACGAGATCACCAAGCTAGTACTTACAGAGTTGATGCTGAGACTCGTCGCAGACACACCTGAAAACATGCAAATACAACCTCCCGACATTCTCCGCCAACCACCTCGTCCTCTCCTTCCTGCCCTCGACCAGCGCGAGCAGTCTCCCAGACCCAGGAAGGGGCCAAGCGATCGAGGCGAAGTTGGTCGTGGGGGAGGGAGCGAGTCATGCGGTGTGGAAAAGAATTGAGGGGGAGCGGAGTCGTGCTGAGGAGCGGAGGAAGGAGGAGAATGTATTGCGTGAGTCCTCTGGCTTGCCTGTCGCTTCTGTAGTGTTACGAAGGGATGAGCGCTGACGCACCGTAGCTGCGTATGCGCCCGCGTGAGCGTCGACTTTGCCAGCGATTCAACGACGATACAGGGCGATAGCAGGAGTGAAACTGATTCACCGGCTCATGTACAATACCCGATGCAATGTTGTACATATCACATATCAATGCAGCATATTATGTCAAGCTCATTTCCCGCCCAGCTCACACCGACACTAAGCCGTTCGACGGGGGTACCACCAAACGCCTTCTTTCTCCTTGACGACCCTAACGAACTTAGCAACGAGCTTATCTCGCTCTTTAGTATCCCCATCTCTCGTCAAGCCTTTCAAGAACGGGGCCATCTCGTCCGGACGCCATCGAGGTCGAGTCAAGAACAAATCTGCGAAACGCGTTGGTGGGTGGAGGGGGAGTGACGAGCGGGGGAATGGTGTTAAAATTGGGGATGGTGAGAGGAGGGTTGAGGTTGGGGCTGGTGTTGCGAGGAGGTATTCGCCCTGGGTGCGAGGTGGATTAGCGTTTTGGTCGTAGCAGATGAGATGGGAGTGGACCTGATGGTCCAGCAGTCTTGCGTGGGCATGAAGGCTAGTCATGCAGGTCTGCTTGTAGTGGCAGACAACGGATGAAAAACACATAGGAACACAACGGCAGACTTGACAGATGCGCTACTCACCTCGAGCAAGGCAATATCAATAAACCGTTCCCACTCTTCGCCCACTTCGCTCTTCCACGCATCCAGGAAATTGTCCAGCCGCCGTTTCCCACCATCCAATGCTAGTCCTGTTCCGGCTGCAGGCGGGGAGTGTAATATCCCTTTACCCACTTCAGCGACGATCCGCTTGATGTCGACTTCCCACACCCCTTCATTATCCTTAGCATCCCCGGAGTTGTGGCCAAAGAGATGGAGAATTGCTCGAGCGAGTGATGGTGTCAGTTCGTAGTCGTCTTCCAGCGCAGTGAGGATCGGTCCGCTTGGCGCTTCGGGCTGTTCGGTCGTGGACGTTGACTCGCAGTGGATCGTCAGGAGTGATAAGATGATAGTCAATAGTTCCTTCAGTGATTGCGCGGGGAGGTAGAGCATTCGACCTAAGCGTGCAATTTAGTATGTTATCATATGGACTGGGATGGGGCGACTCACCATCGACCTCGACGACATTCCTCTCTCTAAGGCCAGCCTCAAGCTCGGCCCCACTGGCCTGGACGACGCTCTCGAGCATCTCCCTCGTCCACCTCTTCTCCCTCTTTTTCTTCTTCTTTCCTCCATTGCTACTGAAATCACGTTTCCGCTTGCCCATTCCTCCGGCGCTGTCGTGAAGGTCGGAACCAAGACCCGTCCACGCACTATCGCGTAGTACGGCCCTGACTCGCTCCAGATTCGGCGCGATGGGGACGCACTCGAGGACTTGATGGTTGATATCGCGTATCTCCAGCGTGGGCGTGGGCGCGCTTGCCTTCGTAGAAGAGGACGAGGACGAGGCGGAGGCGGAGGAAGAGGAGGGGTTGGGAGTGCGGCATACCAAGAGCGAATTCGAGATATTGATCGTTCGCAGCAGAAAGGTCGAGTCGGGTGTGCACAGTACCGCGTCGTCGGACGGACGCCCTTTGATCGTTAGTCTACCAGATCATCAGCGAGCGCCCATTGTGCACGTACTCTAATCCCCATTAACGATGCGAAGAAGGTACGAATTCGTACTCACGGTAGCACCCCGTCTGTCGTCGAAGCCTTGGACATCGCTTCGATTCTTTTCAGTATCTCCGCCGGCAGCTCTAAGAGCTGATACGATTCCTCCCCTTCCCCTGCCGGTTCGTCGTCCTCGGGGCCGTCGACATCGTCACCATGCTCGTTATATAGTCGGGTGTTGCTACGGTGTATCGAAGATGATGCAATTGGGGAAGAGGAAGGGGGGAAACGCAATGTGATAGTCCTGGAGGGCAGCGCCATCGCACAGGGACGCACTGGTTTGGAGCTGAGCTATGCCTGAATGCTAAAGTTGGACTGAATGAGCGACTGGGCTTGAGGTTCGCGAGAGTGAGGAAGTCTGTTTGCTGCTGCTGCTACGCTTGACTCGCACTTGAAGCCAGAGATGCGGAAGTGAGATATATGAGGTCAAGTGAAATTACAGATTACAGATTGATTTTCAAAAGTCATGTCCATTCGCGTCGACGCGTCTGGCTCATATCCGCCGGTCATAACCTTCACTCTTACATACAGATATTACATACAGACACCGACCTCAATCCACTGAGCCCTCAAGGTCCGTAAGTGCGTACATGACCCATTATGCCCCTGAACTACAACTCACCACCCCTCCAACGTCCGACAGCGCCTCGAATGATCTGGTTTTCTGGCTCCCAGCCCCATTCCTCTGGAAATGTAGCGATGTAGCGAGGTAACGTTGCAGCACAACCAAACGAATAATGCATGATCTAATATCCCTGTATGCAGAACATCTCTTCGCCTTTATGGCTTCACTTAATCCGCTTACACCTGCACCTAATCGACGCGCTTGCGCCATTTATCGATGGACATCAACCCGACGCCAGCGCGCCAAAACCTTCATCTCCCACTCCCATCGCCAGGTGCAGCGCCGCCGTACCTACTATCTGCGCTTCCTCTTCTGACCACATTGCTGGGCCGCCGATCATCTAGCGGTAAAGGCGTTGAGGAGCCGGACGCCGCGTCGGCTTTCGCGAAGAAGAAGTCGGTGACGGAGCCGCTGCGGGAGTGTTAGTCATGAACGGAGTTTCAAATCGAGAGTACCTACCTGAACGTCCGCGGAGACTTGTTCTTCCCGTTCTCGCTCTCTGCGTCCCCGCCGTAATCCTCGTCTCGAGTGATGTCGAGACTGGTCCCTCTCGGAGTGCCCACCCCGCTGTCTCCGCCATTGTACACGCTTGCTTTTCGAGCCTTCTTGGCGTGATGTCTTCTGGCTGTCACGCTGTTGGAGAAGAGAGGGAGGAGGTATCTCTCGTCCAATGCCGTGAACCATTGGCCGTCTCGGAAGATCATCCCTGGTTTGGTCTGATCATCTCCCGCTTGTTGCTCGAACTCTCCTGGAGAGTACGACGGTCCAGCCGACGGTAAGGGCTCGCCGTCGTCGGATTCGTCGTCGGAATTGGTCGAGAATCCAGATCGCAAGGCGTTGGCGCCGAATGCCGAGCGGCCAGATGCTTGTCGAGATCGAGGGAGGGCTAGTGCAGAGTTGTATGGTGAGTCGGCTGGGGAGTGTAGGTCGATCTCATCTGGATCATCGCCATATGCTCCGATGCCTCTACCGTTGGCGCCAGCATATCGACGAGATCCAGGGCCCATCTGCAACGCGAGGTTGCCGTGACGTGTTTGCCACCCTTCGTCCTCGTCCGAGCTGGCATCTTCATCCTCGACACCGACGCGGATACCAAGGACTTCAAGCATTCGTGCAGTCGTTCCGCCAAAGACGATGACGGTGAGCACGACGACGACGAGGATGGTGGTGCGTAAGGCGTCTGCGTTGTCGCCCGTGATACCCGCTGCGAGAGCGACGCCGACTGCTCCACGTAGACCAGCCCAAAACAGCATCATCTGGTACGAATGGGGAAGCTCCTCGGTGCGTTGGCCGCGAGTGTGGTAAATCCAGTTGATGAGCTCGGACAGGGGGAAGACGGCGGCGTAGCGGGATGCCATGACGGCGATCTATAGTTTAGCTAAGGGACGGTCTAGAGGTGACTCACGGCTGATACCAAGATGAAAAGGGGTTTGAATACTTGGACATCTTGCGTGAAAAGGTTCAGGCCGAGGTAGATGAAGATGAAATTCTCAGATAACTGCGAGATGACCGCGAACATGTACTTGGTTGTGCGCTGGGTCCGCTTGGACATGGTATGGTAGGCGTAGTGTTTGAGTGTGATACCGCAGAACAACAGTGACACGATGCCTGAATCTCAGCGGTGTTCGCGCTAGACACGACTCACCGCTCATTCTGATAGCGTTGGAGAAAAAGTAGCTGGTGTAGGCTACGAGGGCCACAAGACAGCTCTCGATGTGAGGGAAGTTGGCCAGGTGTGAGTGTTTGAGACCGAGAGAACAGCACAGGCCAAAGGAAACGCCTAGGGCCATGGAGACGAGGAAGGAGAAGAGGAAGATCCCCACGCCGTGGAAGATGGATGAGAGGTAGATGTCTTCCCCGTGGAATTGCGATAGGGTCCTGGCCAATTAGCTTGTACACGATGGACGTTTACTCACTCGTACATGACGATGGAGACGGCGTCGTTCAAGATGCTCTCGCCGAAGATGATGGAGTATAGTTTCGGGTCCACTTTAGCCGTGTTGAAAATCGCCAGGATAGTGACTGGATCCGTAGCTGATAGTGTACTACCAAAGATGAGGCATTCGAGGAGGGTGAACTTGAGCCCTTCCAGGCCGAGGAACGACCAGATGTACACGAGAACTCTAGATATTAGCTGAGCTTGGATGACGATAGACTTACCCTATTCCGACGGCAGAGATGAATGTGCCGAGAAAGGCGAAGGTGAGGATGACGCCAAAGTTGCGGAAGAAGTTTTCCTGCCCGTCAGCGAGTGTCGGCGCGCCAAACTCACCTGCTTCAGCTCGTAACCTGAATTGAGAATGATGGGCGGTAGGAGGAGGTTGAAGAAGAGGGTGTGTTTGAATGTCTACATGCTGTCAGCTCGATACTAACAACTGCCGACTCACCAACATCTCCCTGATCAAGTGCCCGGGTGATAACCTGATGATCAACCCCACCACCATCCCGGCAAAGATCGACACGACCGTTTCGTGTATCGCCCTAATTCGCTTCACTTGCAAGTAGTACGATGTGCATAGTGCGCCTATGAGTAGGACACAAAGGATGCAGAGACCCCATCTGGTGGCGGACGTCAGCGCGAGTGCTAAGGCTATACGTACGAAGCGTAGAATTCCTCGTCTTGCGGGTTGACCACCTCGTCCGGTAGCGAAGTGGCAATGGGGGTTGCAGCAGACATCCTGCGGTGCGTCGATAGATGGTAGCTCTACTTCAGGTCAATGCCAAGAGGTCGTCTGCTGATCATTGACACGGGGACAACAACAAGCGAGAATTCGCAGCCGTGGGGCACAGCACAGCGCAGCGAGCGGACAGTCGGGCTCCTATGAACGAATGTCACCTCGGGTGACTCTGCCGTGTAGGTGTGTATGAGCGAGTGTATGCTTTGTCTATTGCGCGGTGATCTCGAGATACATTAGCTTGAATGCGCAAGTCACACACACTAGTGGATGATGGACTGATTCACGTATGCACCCGTGATTTTCACGCGGTGTGGCGGTAGCTCAGGGTCAAGTCTCATATCTAAGGAAGCGAGCAATATTATCCCTATCTCCAGATCTGCTCATATCAATGCTCAATGCATGGCGAGCTCAAACGGGTATCAAGGATATCTATACATATACAACCCACAACCGACGACTGAGGATAGAGTACTATACCACACGAGCCTTTGCCTCTTCCAGCTCGGCTTTCACTCGTTCCAGCTCAAATTGCGACGTCGCAGCTCGGTCTTCTGCCTCTCGCCATGAGGTCTCGTAGCGTAATGACCGAGAGTGCTCCTCTGCCAGTCGCGCTTGGGTGTGAGCGAGTTCCAGCTGGACAGCCAAATGTCAGCTGTCATATCATTCATGAGACATTTGACGCACCCGTATATCCGCCTTTTCCTGCTCGCGCTTGGCCACCTCTTCGTCTGCTCGAGCCACCTTTTCATTCAGCTCGTTCATGTGTTGCGCGGCGCGCTTTAGCAACGTCCCTTTGCCCTGCTTCTCCATTCCTCCGGGAACCAACTGCGCGAGATCGTTGATCCCGTCGTTGATGTTTTCTCGTCTTCTGCGCTCGACCTCTTTCTGCGGAGATGTCAGCGTTGCTGAGGCATGATACTCACGTGAGAGTCCTTCTTGATCCGGGCGTACTCCTGCGGCTCGATGGGTTGTGTCTCCCCATCGACGCCTTCTTCGCCAGCGCGTTTCCGCTTTGCTAGTCTTTGGGCAATACCTTTGCCTTGTTGCAACGCAGCATCGATCACTTCATCTGTACTCTCATCGTAGGTAGCTGCGACGGTATCTGCTACCTGCTTGTCAACGTCGACGTCGAGGTCGTGTAATGTATCGTGATTGTGGACCTCGTCGCGATCGTCCTCGGTCCGACTAGGCGCGTCGGCATCGCCATCTCTCCGTCCGGCAGCTTGGAGCAGCTCGCCAAATGACTGATCCTCGCCTATGGAATGACCATGTCGACCGAAATCAAGCAGGTTCTCAGCGTCCTCCCTGCCCAGCACTTGCTGAGCAAACTCATTCAGTGGGTTGGCGCCGGCACCGGTTGATGATTCGCCGGCCGCACTGAGACTATTCAGTGTGAGCGTGGGGGTTTGGTGCAAGGCGGGGTCGAGGTTTGCGAATGGGTGGGAGGGTACGGTGGTTTCCACCGGGGTTTTCTGCTCGACCGCTGACATCGTGGCTGTGGACGTGGTGGAGTGAGGTAGTGCTGCAATGCTGCAGTGCTGCTCTGGTACAAACTGTTGTTCTTGCTGGTGGTCGCGGAAAGTGGAGAACAACAAGTCAGGTGCAAGTCAGGTGACGAGCACATGACTTGGAGAGTGAGCGGTGGTGGGCTTATTTATTAGAAGATTTAATCGATTTTCTCCGGATCACCCTGGGCTAGTCACGTGACAGACGCGTTCACGTCGAACATGCAGTACAGTCAACTTGAACATGATCTTTCCCTTCTTGAGTTGAGTTTGCTATATGACGGCAAAAGATGAGCAATTGTAAGTTAGGACTGTCTTGCATAGCGACGACGACATGCTTACACAGTACTTAGACGACGGTCAAAATCCTTACTATGGCGGAGCAGGGGGCGGGGGGTTCGTCGCTGGAGGCTCACCTTACGGTAGTCAGGAATCACCTGGGGGGCGTAAGGTAAATACCAGTCAAGGTATTGCTGCGACACGAGCTAACAGGGATGTAGGGGAAAGGCGGGAACCAGACCATCCGCCCAGTCACGATCAAGCAGGTCCTCAACGCCAGTCAGGTTCATCCCGATGCGGATTTCACCATTGACGGCGTGGAAGTTGCACAGGTGGGTCAAACACGATTGTTTGTGCTGAGAGGCAGATCCTCCTTGTCGGCTCCGTGCGCAACTCGTCGGCGTCAGCGACCAACGTCTCGTATGAGATTGGCGATGGAACGGGATATATTGACGTGCGACTGTGGCTGGACTCGGCGGACGACGAAGCGGGGAAGATGAAGGGTGTCGAGTGAGTGCCGACCCATGCATAACTCGCTAACGATTTTAGGCAAGACCACTATGTTGGAATAATGGGATCGATCAAGATGTTCGGTGGCAAGAGACACGTCTCTGCGACCCATATCCGTCCTATAGGCGATTACAACGAGGTGTATCATCATCTGCTCAAGTCGTTGTATGTCAGCTTGACGCTCAGAGGGGCTCAGCCAGGGGTAGGTGCTTTCGGTATTACGCACGACGCGGACTAATCCCACACGTAGACTGTGTCACATGCAACGAGCAACGACTACAGCGCTGGAGTGCAGAACAACGGCGGCAGTGAAAACTCGTTTGCGCACCTTCCACCTCTCCAACGGAAGATCATGGAGTTGGTTGTGGCGGATGATACAGAGGACGGAGTGCATGTGTCGCTCATCTCAAGACAAGTTGGCACGGGTCAAGGAGAGGATGTCATGTGGGTTGAAAAGTATTGATTGATGCTGATTATTGCAGGGACGCGGTCGAGGCGCTCATGACGGAAGGATTGTTGTTCTCCACCATCGATGATTTGGTAGGTGCAGTATGGTTGAGCGAAGCTAACGTCTACAGCATGTCAAAGCGGTCTAAGCGTGTCAGGCAGTATAGGCATCCCAGGCAGTGTTAGCGTGTCAAGGCGTTTGAGCATGTGAAACTGGATAGACGTTGTAAATATATGCATTATGCCATAAACCTCGAGTGCCACATTGCCCCGCAGTCGGCTATCATCATTCATCATTCGCATTGTTACTTTGTTACTTCTTCAATCAACGCGACCATGGACGAAGAAGCATCATTCGCAAACTTATTATCGTCCACTGCAGCGCCCGCCCGACCATCATGGGATGCACCGGCCGCGAGTGAAGAGCACGATCCATGGGCGAATCCATTCTCGACCCTCCCCTCGACCTTTGTTAGTCCACCGCCGTTGACGTCGACGTATTCTACGGATCTAGCTAGCTTTACAGTACCTCCATCTGCAACCCTCGACTCGCCGCGAGACGAAGTTAGTCCGTATGTCCAGCGGCTAGAACAGGATCGCGATGAGGGAGTGGGAAAGCTGCCGGATCCGCCGTCGGTGATTGCGGCGCAGGAGTTCGAGCGGGGCGAGGGGGGTGCGGGCGTGTATGCCAGTAGTGCATTCGCAACGCCGGCGGCGGATCCGTTCGGTGCGAATCCTTTCGAGGCGTCGTCGACCGACCCTGCGCATGTGCCGTTTGTCCCTCCGACAGCAGCGCCAGCGCCAGCGCCAGTAGCAGCACCGCCATCGCGCAAACTCCCATCAACATTGATCGACGAGGATCTGATGGCTGAGAACGATCCAGAGTTGTCCTTGAAGAAGGCTTTCGTCAAGTCGTCCCCAGCCAAACCGTCAAATGGGACGTCGACGCCGACTAAAGAGGGTATGAAGAAGTATGTCTTTACGCCTACGCCAAAACCGGAGAAAGCGGCGAAAGAGGACAAGCCCGAGACCCCCCACGTCGAGAGCGAGGTGGCCAATGGGGAACGCGTGTCTGTCGGCGTCACCGCTCCCTCGCCAAGGACCACGTCGGAAGCAACCCCACCTCCCTCTTCCATACCCCTCCCTGCCTCGGCCGCTCCCACACCGATGGTGTCGCGCGCTACGACACCTGCCCCGAAACCCGACCTCGCGGACAGCCAGCTAGCCACACCATCATTCGATCGCGTCGCGGTTTCCCCCCTCGACCCGCCGTCTGGCCCTTCGGAAACGGACTATGGCTTCAAATCCCTATCGATAGGAGGCTCGGCGCCTCTTGTGCCTGAGAAAGAGGCAAGATTCGGTGGTAGAGGATGGGGCGCTGTTGATGAGGACGAAGGAGGGTTGTTTGGTAATGGTGGTCCGAGCGTGAAGGCGGATCCGTGGATTGCAGGCGATGCGGGCGACTCAGGAGGCTGGGGTGAGCCAGGTCTGGGAGATACTAGCGCTGGACCCTCGCGTCATTCCGATAGCACACCTTCACGTCAAATAAACATCACGCCAGAAGACGACACTCCAACGACACCGACGACACCAACAACCCCATCACGCAGGTCGAAGCTGTTATCGACCCCGTTATTTCAAATATCCGTCGGCGATCCAGCACGCGTTGGCGACGCTGTGCGTGGCTACACAGTATACACGGTCAAGACCAAAACGACCTCGCCTCATTATCGCAAAGGCGACTTTTCAGTGCTCCGGCGATTCTCTGACTTCTTGTGGCTATACGAGGTGTTGACAGCGAATAATCCCGGAGTGATCGTGCCCCCTGTTCCCGGCAAGCACACATTTGGTCGATTCCAAGATCAGTTCATTGAGACTCGCCGACTGGCTCTGCAAAGGTGTTTGACCAAAGTCACGAGTCATCCGGTGCTTCAACTCGACCCGGATCTTAGGCTGTTCTTGGAGAGTGACAACTTTGCTATTGAAGCGAAGAACAGGAGACAGGAGGTGCCCGTGGTCACGGAAAAGAGTTTGTTAGGCGGGTGGACGGGCCCGAGGTATATCGAGCAGGACGATTGGTTTGATTCTCGTCGCGCCTTCCTCGACAGCCTCGAATCGCAGTTGAAAGCTCTGTCAAAGTCGATCGAGGTCGCGTCAAAGGCGAGACTGGATACCGCTCAGAGTATACACGACTTCGCAGAGACGATCACCGCGCTGGCAGAGTCGGATCTCGGCACGTCGTTGTCCACCTCTCTAGCTCGACTTTCCTCACTCGCTCAAATGGAACAGGAGACGTATGAGGAGCAGGCGAAGTCCGACGTGGTCTACCTGCTCAACATGGCGGATGAGTATGTGCGGTTCATAGGCAGTGTCAGAGCTGCGTTCGCTGGACGGGTCAAAGCGTGGCACAGCTGGCAAGTGGTCGAGAAGGACGTGATCAGGCTCAAGAGTCATCGGGAGAAGTGGAGGGCGCAGGGGAAGTTGGGCGATAGAGCCGCGAGCAGTCTGGCGGAGATCAACGAGGTGAGTAGCGTATATCACATTGAGAGGGTCAGCTGCTGACCCTTGTACAGACGGAAAGACGCGCGCGGGATCTAGCAAATGAGTTCGAATCAATGTCGAAATTGATCAAATCAGAATTCGTCCGATTCGAGCGGGAACGAGTGGAAGAGTTCAAACGTGTTTTGGAGGAGTACCTGGACGGGATGATAGCGAGGCAGAAGGGCTTGATAGATGATTGGGAGGAGTTCCACAAGTCTGTGTTGGGCATTGTGCAGAGGCAGGGGTAGTAGTACATCATGACATGCAATCGAGCAGCTTCTGCGCTCTGGCTCTGCGGTCTACACCTTGTGCTTCCGCATCTACGGGCGCGGCAACGGGTGCCTCTGCTTCTGTCGTCTCTGCGGGAGTCTCCGCGGGAGTATCGGCAGGTTGATCGTCCGAAGCCTTTTGCTCGTCTTCGGCCTTTTGCTCCACAGCCTTCTTCGCCGTCTCCAACAAGGCCTACTCGAGTAGTACTTGTTAGCGGCGGCACGGCGTGGCGATGACAATTCTAGGTTGATGGCACTCACCACTCTCGACTGCCCCTGTATCGTCTTGACGTAGCCCAGGACGGTATCGAGGTATTTGTCGGGGACCTGACTCATCAGCTTAGCTCGTGGGACGACGACCTACCTCGTCCGTGAAGATATTGCGCATGAGCCAATTTTGCTTGCCCTTGTTGAACTTCCACGAGCCGTTCTCGGGCGTTGCGCGGGACGAGACGAAGAGCTCGGCATAGTATATATCTGCGGGCGCGGGCGCGGACGCGGTCAGCGCATTATCCAGCGTAGACTAGAAAGTAGGAAGCAGAGGACAGAGATCAGAGGGAAGAGAGTAGAGAGTAGAGAGAAAATAGGATAGAGTCGACGCACTCTTCTTCGCTTGGTCAGACAACTCGGCATCCGCAAAGATATCCGACGAGGGGGCATCGTACTTGCCACTTGAAGTAGTATCGGCGTTTTTAGCCGCCCGGTCTTTCTTGCGGTTCTCCCTCTTGGCCGCTTTCTCCTCTTGGCTCAGCGGGTTAGGTTCAATGGCTTCGGCGCCTTCGGCAGCGTCGCCAGTCTCCTCTTTGTCGGTCTCGGCACCCTCGACACTCTTAGCAGGAACGTCAGATGCCTCTTTTCTCTTCTTGGATTTCTTGCTGGGTTCTTCTGTTGACTCGGACACCTGCTTCGTCAGTGATGGGGACCTGATTTGGACGTACCTCTTCTGTCGCCGATTTCCGCTTCTTCTCCTTCTTCTCCTTCTTCTCTTTCTTCTCCTTCTTTTCCTCCGTCACTGGGTCCTCCTTGACCTCGCCGCCCTCTACCGCCGCCGCCTCTTTCCGCGCCCGCTTCTCCTCCTTCCTCGCTCGCTTCGCCTCCTTCTCGGCGCGCCTCTCCTCTTTGCTTAATGTGACTGTTGTCTCTTCTGCCATTTCGTCTAGCGTTCGCGTATGATGTGCAAGTCTGTTTACAGATAGATGCAATGACAGCTTTTCAACTTTTTCTGCCGCGGGGTCTCCAACGCCATTGTGTACCAGTACGAGTATTGTGATTAGAAAAGTCTCTCGTACAGTAAGTAAGAGTCGTAATTGGATTACAAAGCATTACAATTAGCAATGCACGGAACAAAGCACAACGCCACTGATCGACGCGGTCTCCAACTGCAACTGCGACTCGCACTAGCACTTTATCTCGTTCAACAACACTTAACTTACACATCCTACTTCACATTTACACCAAAGTCCTCTTGCCCAAGATGGGCCTGTCGTTCTCGCGGGTGTATCAATCGCTCTCGTCCCTGGCGTTCTGGGGCAAAGACAAGGAAGTTAGGATATTGATGGTCGGCCTGGATTCCGCGGGCAAGACCACCATACTTTATCGCTTACAGGTGGGTCGAAGACGGTAGTATAGCGCTGACAAGTAGATTGGCGAAGTCGTCTCGACCATTCCTAGTGAGTCGCGTTAGCCACTATTCAATATCCACGCCGGTGCTGACCTGCCGTAGCAATCGGATTCAACGTCGAGACGGTATCGTACAAAAACATCAACTTCCAAGTATGGGATCTTGGCGGGCAATCGAGCATCCGGCCGTACTGGCGGTGTTATTATGCGAACACCCAGGTGGGTCTTGACATACGTGTGTTGTGTGTTGCGCGGCGCTGACACGACACTTGGTAGGCGATAATCTACGTGATTGACTCGTCGGACGTGGGGCGATTACCGACCTCGCGCTCGGAATTGTTGACGATGTTAGCGGAGGACGAGCTCAAGTCCGTTCCGGTACTAGTGTTTGCCAACAAGCAGGATGTGGCGGGAGCGTTGAAGCCGGCGGAAATATCAGACAAGCTCGGTCTGGCAGGGCAGGAGAAGGGCAGGGAGTGGAGTGTGAGGGGCAGTTGCGCGACGAAGGGAGAAGGGTTGGAGGAGGGGCTGGATTGGTGAGTAGCGAGCGCGATCATCGGCAGCGAGCGAGAAGTCTCTGTCGAACCATCACACGTCTGCTGACACACCGCACACCGCAGGCTCGTCAACACAATACAGAAATGACACTACTCTCTCGCATCGATTTCGGACCACTACCATAGACACATGTACAACCGTTTCCTCGACTCGTCTCGTCTCGTGGGGACATGGTCACAGAGCTGCATGATGACATGATGACATAATACTAACGACGTGAGGATCTCTCACTCTACCTGTGGCCTGCGGCTACACGACTCGCGATTCTTAACCTGCGACTGCTCGACTGCTCAATTGCTCAACCACCTACGCCCCCCTGCATCCGCATCATGACCCAGTTCATCAACATCATTTGATCCGGTTCGACGCCGGTCGACACCTGCCAGGCTTTGGCGAGACGAGCCCATGCTTCGGGCGAGGAGGGGTCGAAAGTCGTCATATCGAATGTTTCCAAACTTGGAGCGGGGGCGGAAGCCGGTGCCAAGGGAGCGGACGACACAGGCGCAAGCTTCCCGTTCGTCTCGTCGTCCGAATCGTCGAGCGCCATGTCCGCTTCGCCACCTTCGTCTTCGACTGGGGCTGCTTTCGTTGATGGCTCATCGTGATCGCGCGTCATCCAATCTGGCGGAGGAGCGCGGCCTTGTGGAGGTGGTCCTTGCGCTGGTGGTCCCTGCATAGGTGGCCGTGGCGGGGCAGGACCCTGCGCTGGTCGCTGTGGCGGTGCGCTGCGGGTCTGATCGCTGTACGAGCTGTCGAAGCTGCCCGAACTGTTGTGGCCATTGTTGAACCTCGGCTCGAAGCGTCCTCTACCGCTGGGTCCAGGCCCATCACGATGAGGCGGGGAGCGTGAACGATCTCTTCCGTCGAACGATGGTCTTCCGCCGCGCCCTCGAGTGTTGTTGTAACCTCCGCGATGCGGCGGTCTGTCCTGCTGTGCCCCGTGACCCGGAGCACCGTGGTATCCGCCTCTATCTCCAGACCGATCATGGTGCCTCCCTTCCCAACGTGCGGGTGGCTCACGACCCTGACCTGGATATCCATGAGATTCTCGCCGTATCGGAGACAAGCCCCTTGCGTCAGGCTGATTACCTGGTATTTGAGCATTCCGATGTGCATCGTAGCGGTCTGCCCCGTGGCCGTTGTTTGGCGGAATAGGCTGACCTGGAATGAATTGTGGCATTGGCTGATTCTGAGCTGGTGGACGCTGAGGCATAGGTGGGACATGCAGAGGTGGATTTGTTGTTTGGGGACCGGCTTGCGCGAGCGCGGCGAATTTTGCCAGGGCGTTCATCTGATTTTGGTTTAGGTTCGGCTTCCCACCTGCCGCGTCGAGCGGGACTGGTGCAGGTGCAGTAGAGGTCGGGGGGATCGCTTGGTTGACAGATACGACCGACGCGAGAAGAGCTTGGAGGTCGAGGCCGCCTAGCACCGGAGCGGGGATCGATGCGGGTGTGGGCGCAGGTATCGGTGTACTACGCCGTCAGCTTAGCTTTGGATTCGTTACTCACCCAGACTGAGCTACCGGACTTGCTGCGGCAATAGGCGCCGCTTGCATCCCGAGCATCTTGAGGATCTCGGGCGGGAGTCCGCCGGCATGCGCTGAGATAAGAGGTGCGGACGGTGCGGAAGGAGCGAAAGGTAGGGCCGGTGGCGGCAGCGGAGGTGTGGTCGAGCCTACATAATGGAAGGAGGGCAATAATGTCTCAGTGTATGTCCATGTACTTTGACAACTGCGCATAAGGGTAGAGAACGATTGCATGAGGAATCAACGCCGTCGCGGGAATTCGTATGGTCTGCCTGCCCTGCGAGCTTACAGTCGATCACATGCGCTGATTGTGCCCCCGCCCGCACCAGTATGCTCTCCTGTCTAGTTGCAGGGTCGGCACTGGGACAGGCACAACCGACTGGAACTCTTCACCGTTTCACCGCGGATCGGATACGCAACGACTCTTGCACTAAGGAAACCCCTTTGCCACGCAGCAGCGACAGAATGCATGCCATCCGAGTGGTAGTGGTTTGAGCAAGGGTATAAAAGGGTTTGATGCTTGTCTTGCGGGTTGAGTACACGTGTGTGACTCGGGTTCATGCCACGATTCTTCGGCTTCCCCGTATGAGCCGACCTACCGTGAGAGGCTCGAACGGAGTGCGACGTACACAAACGGTGACAAAGGAGATCATCATATGTGAGACGGCATTTACCTTGGTTGAACCCTTGTGCTATAGCAGGAGACCTTTGCGCCACAGCTACCGACGACGTTCCACTGGGCCCAGCTTGCGGCGCGGCGTTGATGACCTTGCCACTCAGCTCGTCTAGACATGATTGAGGGAATGTGCCGTGTTTCGCCCAAATGTCGATAATCTTGCGGACTTTTTCCTACCACGTATTAGCTCACTACGTGATTAGTCGACCCACCTTGCCCTCAGTCCATATGCCGCCTCTACCATCGTCGATCATCCCATTGACCCAACTTCCCACCACGCCCTCAAGCTTGATTAGTAAACTTCCTTGAGTACCCTTTCCTCTCTCCGTTCTCGTCTCTCTGCCTTTCCCCTTGTTGACCGCATTTCTCGCAGCTCGAGCAATCGCATCAAACACGTATAAACTCGATATCCTCGCTTGCGTCGCGGGTGGGAGAGAATTGTTCAGCTTGAAGAAGGTCGTTACAATATCGTGATCGTGTGCTACCATGCCCATGGCTAGCTCGGAGATTTGCGTCACTTTTGAGCCGGACAACCGTGGGGCTTTTATCGTGGTCTCCAATAACGCCTCGAGAGGCTGCAGCGTATGTCAGCGGTGCCATGCATAGAAGCAGGCCCGAGTACCCACCTTGATGTCGCCCATGTTGCCGCGCGGTGCAGGAGTACTTGTTATTTCTCATGAAGAAGACAAGTAGAAATAGTTGTTGTCAACGTCCAAAGTAAGTCCAGCCAGGTGAATGACAGCGGTGTTTTACGGGAATACCCATGCGTGTGGCGAATTACAGTGCAGGGGAAGATGACGTATGGTCAGTGACGTGCACTCGTGCATTCGTGCACTGGCAACCGCACTCGTGCTCACGCGAATGCTATGCTGTCCACCTCTTTCGTTGATTCATTGTCTCTCTTTCATACTGACATCTCACAACAATCCGCTTAGTAGACTTGCACCATGACGGTGAGGCCCCTTCCCAGAGGCTTGTGCAGCGACGACCCACTGACACTAACACCTACTCGCAGCTCTACTACTCCCGTACGTCCCGCATCTTCCGCAGTTGATGGTATTGACCCACTATGTAGTATGCTTCTGCTTGTTGGTGTGTGAGCTCTCGCTCTTCGGCACCATGGTGTGCCCTATGCCCTTCACTCTGAGGAAGAAGTAGGTCGTCTTCCGAGCAAATTGGTAGGCCATCCCACTGACTAGTTTGACTTTTCAGGTTGTTCCATTTCCTCAGCGAGAACCCCGTGGTATGTACCGCAGATATCGATAGATCGCGCGACGCTAACGACCACGACAGATCGCAAAGGTTAACTATGGGGTATGTCAATTCACGTCCTAATGTGCTTTGCTGACGGCTATCATAGCTCAAAATAACGTTCATGTAAGTTTGGTCATTCCGCTATTCACCACCCAGTCTGACGACTAGGACAGATTCGTTGCGGTGCTATTCGTAGACGCCCTCCAGCGCATGGTCAGGATCGCCCAGGAAGGTGAGTCATCACGTGCAACGCAGTCGCTCACTTTCAGGCGCCGCGGCAAAGTCCAAGCAGGACCTGACCGACGCAAGGACCGAGACCAACTAGTGAGTCGCAACATAAGTTCTCCGCTGACTTCCCAGCGCCGCTCGCCGCTTCTACGCCCAGAGGAATCGTACGTATGCTCGTATGATTTCCGCTGACATATAGTCTACCTGACCGGAGCAACCTTGTTCCTCTCTCTCCTTCTCACTCGCGTCTTCTACATCATCCTCGACTTCATCCAGGTCCAAGAGGCGTACACCACCCTCCAGAGCAAGACCGCCAAGGCTAGCGGTGCAAGCGGGGAGAACGCAGAGTTGAGGAAGCGCATCACCGAGCTCGAGACGGAGCTGCAATCGTCCCAGGGCCAGGACCGTGACTTTGGTGAGTTATCACTATGATGTCGCGACTCATCTGACGACGATGGTAGCCACGCTCAAGAAGCAGGCATCGCAGCAGGCCGCAGAGTACGACAGGCTGGCCGACCAGCACAATAAGAGCGTGAGTGTGGTGGCGTGCGAGTCATGATCAAGAGTCGAGGCTGATCGTTGCTGCTCGCAGACCGGCGCCATCTCTGACAAAAAGGCGGATTGAGGTGTGGAGGACAGCCATTAGCTGTGTGACGAGGTGGACGGACGATGAGATGTCTTGCGTTAGCTGCTCAAGATAGACGATGGGCAGTGGTCGGGCCGATAAGTGACATACACACGCGAACGAGATGTGAGAGATGAAATCATGATCCTGCGTGACACCGCGACCTTCATCACGTTACTGCGGCCATTGGAAGCCAGAAAAAAAAAACGGTCCGCTGTAAGTGAGAGACAAGATAGTCCGGCGGTCATGTTCGCGGCAGTGTGGCAGTCACCGTGACAGTCGTTGCATTCTATCACAATCTGATCATGGGCATGGTCAGCTGATGACAAGACATTGCACCTGATCAGACCTCATCAGACTATGGGGTACGCGAACGGCGTTCTCCAGGCATACTGACATGTCAGTCAATCTCGCTACAGTGTAAAATCACATCCATCACTGTCCGGTACAAATTCCAAGCAGCATCGTAACGCCTAATTTTCTGGACTCTTGACATTCGGCTTGGGGTCGTGGCGGCGAAAACGGAATCGTCGTTCTCGTCGAGCGATCGGCGGTGTCAGTGGTGGTCTCGGCCTGAGCCAACAAGCAAGATTTGGGGTGGGAAGATGAATGAACATCCAAAGCAGGGTCTTGGATTGGTGCTGAACACCTTGTCTGACCAAGTAGCTGACGGGACACACGCCGAGGCTACTAATCATGTCACTGATCATGCGTCTCGTTTGATTGTGCTTCACCCCGATGGCAGATGTGGATCTGGAGTGGTGGGCGTGATGGGTCTGTCCATTCCCATCGATGCGTTCATCTACTGATAGATATATGAACAGCTTAGCGCCTTCCAGCTCTCCCCTTCGTTCCTTTTTCTTCCTATCCTCTCGACAGACACGTCTTCGCGGCCAGACTTTTGGATTTGCATTTGATCGCACCTTCAACTGCTGCTAATCCGACCCCCACCCCCTCTCGCCTCCTCTATTTCCATTTCGAAACTATTCACAACTATGCCCGTCAAATCGCACGATCCTGCGGCGTCACAGCTTACGAAGGAGAACGCAAAACCCTACGGCTTCCTGTTTTCGGACGGGGAACTCTCTCTAGACCGTTAGAGCTCCTCAAGCGACATCGGCCAGAGCAACAAGCTCGGATGAAAATGATCCACTAGACGCTGCCCTCCGTGATTTTCTGTCAGTCGGTGCAGGGCATCAATTCCAACGGACTTTTTTGGGAGCTCGTGAGAGACATCCTACTCGACCAAGCTCAGTATATATGGTAAAGGCATAGAAAAGCTGAAGACACCATGCTCAACATTTCGCAGAAGCTGCCGCTCGTCACTCCCCTACGCAAAGAGCACAGAGCAGGCTCTTGAAAGCGTGTGCCGTGTAAGTTTCGGTCCCCTTCGTCCTGGTGCGTCGAACGAGCACTTTCAGCTGCTAGCAACGCTTCGAGGCTTTGTAGAACTTAGCTGACTCAGACGATATGGATACCTTCACCCGTCCACAGCGCATGTCGAGCAGAGTTACGCGTCTCGTTTACGGTTCACGTCCAATAAGAGTCCCCGATTTCAACAAGATTGTTGCTGCCAAAAGTTGCGATTTCACCAGTCTGGTAGCGCCGCGTGATGCGCATAACGATACTTTGGTCTCCGTCAAACCGAAACCGAAAGAGCTGCGTTGGCAAGACGTTGACCACAACGAAGCTGTTCGGGCGCTCGATATTTACGCCCTAGCCATCGCGGCAAAAGCAGAGCCCGCTGTCCTTCCGTCTAACAGACCAGAACGAAAGCTGGGGCAAGAGAGCGGAGGACAGGGAGTTGACGATCAAGCGAGAGATCTGGGTCATGTCAAGGCCGACCTTGTCAACATGATGTCAACGACTTTGAGCGAGGTGCAGAGGGTTTATGAGGAGTACTATTTATCAGTCGGAGCTGAAGAGAAGAGCGAGGAAGACCTCCAGATTGCAGCGCAAGTCAGTGACAACGGTCAATACGTGGTCGACGAAATGCAACGCCACCTCGCCACCTGCTTTGCGCGGTTGGACAAGCTTCAGGACAACATCAACGAAACCAAGGTGGTGTTGCGCTCGATTGACAAGCGCGTCTACAAACTGCGCGAAGGCGCGAAAACCCGTCAGGAGGAAAGACTCATTGCTCTGAGGAAGATCCCTGTCGCCCTTGGAGACGCGCTGCAAGAGTATCAAGCCGGATATCATAAGCGCGAGCTCGAAACTGATGCGAGTACGGGTAGGGGTCAGGAAGGAGTTAGCGGATCGAAGAAACATGGAGCTGAGAACGAAAACAAGTCCAACAAGAAGGCGCGGATCTGTCATCTCCAGTAGCAACCTGATTCAGCATACAGCGATACCTAATTTCTAACCCACTGATTATGTATACAAGAGTCATGCGTTATATGCGATCTGCAAGTAGTGGTTACCGTTTTTACAATCCTAAGCAGGGACGACACCCTGACGGTGATTGAGATATCTCGTGATAACGTCGGCATACCAATGTCTCAACGGTGGACTGTGCAGGTCTCGCCATTGCCCAGTGGGCTTAGTAGTGGATGCTTTGCAAATGGCTGTGTGCGAACATGTCCGCAGGTGACAGCTGTCTTTCAGGGACAGATGAGCCGGACTGCCACGTGTCGGAAGCCGGAAGTGGGAATGTTTTTGTTGATTACCAGGAACAGTCGCGTAGTGTGGTCCTACATGACTCAGGTAGTGACCACGCAGGGCGAAGGTGAGTGTAAAGACAACGGTGATCGACGTAACACCGGGGGAGGAGCATTGGGGACTCGATCGATTGTATGGCAGAGCCATGACCCACGTCGCCATGTCGCCATATCGCGACGAGACCGTCTCACCTTGCGATCTACGTTGCTTCTTGTACAACTCGCAGTTGCCCACCCCCGTAGTCGCATTGTCACCCGCGACAGCACCGAGCCGATTACGTGACTCGCCAATATAGTTTCGAACCTTGGCTAGGTTACGTTGTTCCATCCGATCGTAGCCTGTGTGTGTGTGTCCGCGAAAAATAACACGGGCTGGTGACTGGTCAGAACTGTAATCGGGCATCATGGC